>SAXG01000100.1:0-118531 GCA_012932865.1 Amylostereum areolatum
CTTTTTTAATTCGCATCATGCTCCAACGACTCACTGCCCGGACTTCCGAACGGTGTTCCGCATCCTTATCTATGACATCATTGCTCCGGACTCCCGCCCTCCTCCCCATGACTCCTTTCTTATTGTTCCCCCCGCTCGCACCACATACGCATCGCATCGCACCATCGTTCCCACTTGTATATAAGGACAGTCTCCCTTTTCCCTTTTCCTCAGACTGTCCATCTCGTCATACGGTACTGTAGCGCACATTGCACTACCCTAGGCTGACCACTCGAATCATATGTTCTCTCTTGCTCCTCCCATCGTTGCGACTTAGGCGGTTCCATCGGTCTCATAAACGCGTTTCTGACAGATGTCTAATGGGGGGACAGGGATTTTGCCAAAGGGGATGATGTGTTATAGATTAGTTATCGGCGGGTCGAAGGAGAAGAGGTCAGGGATATTTGCCTCGGCGGACAAGGTCGACTGAACAGACGGAAACTTGAAATCTAGAAGTTGGTTGATCGGAAGATCGTCATCTGGGATAAGGGACGCGTAGATGGGAGGGACCTCGTATTCAACGCGGTCTATAAGTTTGGGAGGCATAAGAGGGGAGGGAGAATGGGTGAGGGGACTCCGAGTCGAGTCCGGAGGATGTTGAAGTTTGGCAGTGCAAGGAAAGAGCGAGAGTTTCCCGAGGCGCAAAAAAATCGCAAATTTATATATGCGGGCCATTGCCTCACCTATAAGGAATAGCGTGGCCTGTCTGCGTTGCCGTGTCTCAGATTGGCGGTGGGCCATGGCGCACCACCTGGAGTTGGTGGAGCCTGAGGCCATTGTTCGTATGTCACGCGTCCATCAGCAAAATAACACATTGAGTTGGGGTCTGTTTTGATGAGTTGCTGAGTTGAGCAACCGACGAAACACCCAAAACAGCCAAACTCCAAAACTTGTCTGAAACCCAAGTCTATTGGGGGGTTTGGGAAACTCAAGGCTCAACTGGGGGTAACTGATACTAAACTTCTGTACAATACATACCAAACCCAGGCTACTTCCAGTATTATTTTGCTTGTACCCTAGAATCACTCATTTAAAAGGACATGATAACACTTTTTTATATTATGAAATATATAGTATAACATATTATAACAAATGTAATCTACAACATCGGGCGGCGAGAGCGGGACAACAAGGCCGAGATGAGGGGCGGCAAGGGCGGGGCAACTAAGGCAACGGGAGCAAGGCAACGGGAGCAAGGCAGCGAGAGCGAGGCGGGGTGGCGGGAGCGAGGCAAGGCGAGGCTGAAGGGGTGACGTGGGCGGAAGGAGTGAGGGGGCGACGAGGGTGACACGGGCATTGCGGGCGACGCAGGCGGCGAGGACGTCGCGGGTGGCGCGGGCGTTGTGGGTGACCGGGGCATCGAGGGCGGCGAGGGTGACACGCGCGGCGAGGGTGGCGAGGGTGGCGAGGGTGACGCGCGCGGCGAGTGTTACGGGGGTGATGCGGGTGACGGGGGCATCTAGGGAGTCGCGGGTGACGGGGGAGTCGGAGGTGATGCGGGCCTTGCAGGTGACGCAGGCGTCGAGGGCGACACAGGTGTTGCGGGTGACGGGGGCGGCGAGGGTATTGCGAGAGACGGTGGTGTTGCGGGAGACGGGGGCGTCGAGGGCGACGGGGGTGACAGGGCGTTAAGGGTAGCGGGGGCGGTGAGGGCATTGCGGGAGACGGGGGCGCGAGGGCATTGCGGAAAACAGGGGCGGCGAGGGCGTTGCGGGAGACGGGTGCAGCGAGGGCGTCGCGGGCGACGGGGGCATCGAGCGCGTCGCGGGTGGCGAGGGTGTCAAGGGTGTCGAGCGCGTTGAGGGTGACGCGGGCGTTGCGGGTGACGCGGGCGGCGAAGGTGCCGAGCGCGTTGAGGGTGACGGGGGTGGGAGGGACGACGGGGGTGGGAGGGGAGACGGAGGATGGTGGTGGTGGTTGTCTACGAGAGTGTGAGCTGGCGCGTCGGCAGAAGTGCCCCGTGAATTGTCTCACGGTCAAATGCCTTTAGGGCAGGCCTAATGGAACCTTCTGGCAAATCCCGACGCACGCGCAGGAAGTTGCCGAGTTTCACGAGTACTTCCTTAACGGGACAACTCGGCAGAACTTCGCAAGAAGCCAACCGGGCATCAAACCCGTGGAAACTCCCCAACCCAATGTGAGAAGTTGCTGATGTCACACTGGGTTTCGAACCGAACTTCCGGTGGTTCATATGTTCAGTAACGCGTAACGCTTTTTTCGACCGAACACTTGGTCGTAAAGGTACAGTATCCATCTTGCCGCTATCAGTATTAAACATTCCACAGCAAGAATCCCATCATCGAGGATATCGGATACCGATCAGCACGAGGCCAACGCCGCACCAGACCCGATTGGGCTCACCCCGAAGGATGGGCCCAAGGTGAGGGCCACGCTTTTTCGACTCGCTCGGTTAGCCAGAGCCTTTCGCAGGAAGATGTCCGAGGGCTGTGAGTTCGACATCCATGGGGAATATCGATGCTCGTTTTACGACGAGATTCGGAGGGAAGCCGAAGATGTATGTCTTTGTATGCTGCTGCGTGCGGAGGCTCTCTGACTGCGGTCTAGTTTGTGAGGTCCAGCACAGCCCAAAGCGGTGAGAATGCAAGCAGTGTTTGCTGGTACATGCGGGACGCTCAACCGTCTATACAGACGACAGCGACAGTGTAGTAGCGGCAGCGAGGGAGCTTCAAAATTTTCTTGAACCCCTCAGCCTGTGCCACCAAGAAGGTCGCGACCCGCACCTGCTCGCGGTCATATGTATGGACGAAGCACACGAACTCACGGATATGCTTATATTTCCCGGAAGAGAGGAAACATGGACCTTGCTCTCTCGGCTGCAATACCCCCTCCGTCAAATCATTGCTTTTCCATTCTTCACCGTTTGTCCGGCCACGACCGGCAAGTTCGAATTCCATCGGGTTTCTCGCGATCCCGTGTTCGATACTTCCAAGCGTGTTCGCCAACACAAGTTCAAACAGTTCGACCCTATCACCGAAACAGGCTTCGACGAATTTGCTGAAAAAGTAGATGTGCATAGCGGTCCCTGGACGTTGTCTCGCGTCGCGTCGACATACAACATCGTACATCTTGGTCGGTCGCTGTGAGTCATCGTCCGGATCGTTTCGAGAATCGACGTTCATCGTTGGACGGCGTTCCCTCTAGTAGAGTCTACTACTAGGTGGCGGTGGGGTCCCGGTGCTGGCCGATAAATGACTAGTTAGCCACAACTTATGAAAGTATAGAAACGATCCAGTCATCATAAACTTGAGAACCTCTTCCAGTACGAAAACGTCCAAGTCCGAGTCCATGCCAGCCATAAATCATTGCCTGAAAGTACAGTATTGCGGAAGGGGAGAGTCGTAAAGTTGATAGATAGAGTCATACGATAAACATCGTGGACGAAGAAAGTGACAGTGACGAGGAGACGAAAGGGAGGAAAGGGAGGAAAGATTACGGCAAGGACCGAAGGGAACGATGACGACGACAAAAGAGGGGGGAGAGGAAGGTCGAGTAGCGACGTAATAGAGGGACGATATTTATGGACAGATGCTACATCGGACTCTCCACGGGGCGAGGTTGGGTGTGTGTGTGCGGGTATACAGACAAAGAGTAGACGGGTAGCGATGAGCAGTAAGGACGAGGAATAGACGCGAGGTAGGTGTCTCGATGGTACTTAGTAAAACACGGAGATATACGATACACGATACAGTTGATTGGTTTGTGTCAGACGCCTCAGGCGCTCTCAGGGTCTTCGACGAAAATGTCGGTATAATGGTCTAGGATTGTCTCCACAGCCTGTCGTATCACGTCAGCCCTCCGTCCACAATCCATCAGGACTCGAGACGCACCTTGTTCTGCAATGTTGGATCCACCGTAAGCGACTGCCCGTTCGCGTTCGTGAACCCCTGGCTGAAAAGGGTCGGACCAAACACGATCGCAAGGTTCGATATGGACATCGAGTTCTGTGCTTCAAACTGTGTAATCCTGCCAGGAGTTGTAAGGCCAGATATAACACGAAGGGCTAAACGAGAACGCAAGGCACGTACCGGTTTAGATGACCCATGAAATATTTCAGCGTGGCGTAGTTGGGATCGGGGAGCTCGTTGACCCGCTCATGCAGGCGGATGTGACGAAGACGGTCGTTCTCGATGCCTTCGCGGGGGTTTGAGCCATAGATACGGAAAGGAGGGGAGATCGAACGTACTGGCGGCGTCCAGGAAACCTTGATGTAGATCGTTTGTTAGCAGCGGCTCGGGCAGCTCGCGTAACCACGCCTTCATGACGCTTGTAACATTTGTGATGTCCGTCGACCACTCGTCTGTATCAAGGTTGACGGCATCCAGATCTGCAAGAGCCCACCCTTCGGTCAGGCATAATGATGGCGACGAATGGAAGAGGGGAGCACCTTTGTCCAAACGTTCTTTCAGTTTCGCAATTTTGCTCATCGTCCCGCTGACACGATAGACGCCAACAGAGTACATCCCGTACTTCTCGATGGCCTCGCATAGCTTCACCATGATCGGCGGAACTTCAACATTGTCTCGCGCCATCTGCTCTGCTAGAGCGACGCCAAACGTCGTCCGACCCTTGTCCGGAACAGGAAGTGCACCGTTACTGGGTGGTACGAGGCGAGGGCTGGGCTGTGTCTTGTCGACATGTTGTGGTAGCGGTGGAAGCTGCTCAGGAAGACAATCAGGCCAGGAAGTACTTCGAATGAGGCAATCGTACGAAGCCTTCGTGCTCGGGTCCGTTTCGCCGTGGCCCCCTCTGGACACCGCCATGGGCATATGCGTAATTCTGCATATACACCTTGAAGTCCGCGCGGTTATCAATTGATTCAATGGTAGGTTTCAAACCCGGACCTGCCCAGAATTTGGTTAGCATCCTCGACGCAGAGAAGGATAACAAGAGCTCACCATCCTCGACACCGCTGCCGGTTGGAGCCAATGTAGAACCGTCGCTGACCATGGTGGTCTCGAACAGAAAGGCATATCGTGTAAGGTGGTACTGAGTACCCAAGTCAATCTCGTCGGCGCATTCCTTCAGGGCCTAAACCACAGAATCAATCTAGGGATGGGACAGGTGGATGGGTGTGCTTACGCGCAGGATACGGGGTAGCTGAAAGTTGAAATATTCAGAACGGATGGCTTGTGTTTCGGTAACGGCTTTTCGATAGGCATCTGACGCAGCGGAGACCCGGGCGCGAACGTCATCCTCCTGCCTCTGGATCTAGAAGAAAAACGCGTGAGATTCAGCAGGTGGCAGGCAGCGTACAACGACTCACGTTCCCTGGATTCTTCCCTTTGAGCAACAGACCACCTTTCGCCACAGCCTTCCCAATGGCTCGTTTCCCGCCCACTGGTGGCCGAGAGGTGATGTTGTTGTCCTTGAACGATTCTCCCTCCTTCTGTAGCAGGATACGCTCCAGCTCCTCCACCGACTGGTCGAAACGGACCTTGCTCTTCTCTGTGATGAGCTCAGACTCTTGTAGGGTACGTTCGTACCGGGTGGCGAGGTCCTTGGTCTAATCGAGAACAAGGGTATTGGAAGTCAGCTCAGTGGGGAAAGGGGAGAACACGGACGTGTTTGCGATTCTTGTCCACCTCCTTAGCAAGGTTGGCCAGGTCGTCGCTCATCTCGTTCAGGCGCTGGGCGAAACGTATCCGGTTGTCAGCCATGATATCGTGGATCCTCATTGTGGATTGCCAGGCCGTTACAAACGAGCTGGAAGGGGGGTAGAGATGATCGATCAGGTAAGAACGATATGTCATGACAGTGTACACACCCTGCCTTTCCATCGTTGAGCGCATATGCATCGGCTGTGCTCTTAGCGACCTTCTGGAGCCCTCTCCCGTACTCGTCCTCCAAGAACGCCCTCTTCTTGAAGAAAGCGGATGCTTCCTATATTCAGGTAAGCAGTCTACATTGCAGAGGGGGGTCGTATACTCACCCTACATGACACCATGCTTTGCTTTATTCTATCCAACAGTAGCGGCACACCACACTGTCGGTATCTGCTTCAGCAACCTTCAGTGAACGAGAAGACAGAAAGCTTACATCGAGCTCGCAGAGGGCCCTCAGTACGTTTTCGTCAAAGGTGGGCTCGACGATTGACAATTCCGCCGGCGTGGAGGTGACTTCTGAGGCATGGTTGAGGCCGTCCCGCCACTGAGTGGCGCCCGCCTTGCCCGCCGGATCAAGGTCGGCGCTCGATCGCGGGGGGGATGACGAGCTCGATGAAAGAGATGGTCTTGAGGGTAAAGAGAAGTTGTTGCCCGAGGGCATAGCAGAAGATTGAGAGGAGGAGGGCTGGAAGGGGATAGAGGCGTAGCTGGTCGTCGGGGATCCCATCTCGTGGCTGGTAGTCGGGGGATGAGAGCCGCCATCGTCGTGTGTATTGACGCTCATCGCACATTCGGGGTGGTAGTCACCGTGGCCGTCGTCGTCGACGTGCTCGCCGTTGCTGAGAACCAGCTGCGCCCGAGCCGCACATTGCTTGTCGCCTAAATGGCACGTGACTCCCAGGCCCAGAGGCAGCTGCAGGCCGGCAGGCCTCAGGCCTCAGGTCCAGGGGCCCCCAAACCTGAACCAAGTACTCTCAGGCTCGTATGTCTCAGAAGTACAGGTATCTATTTGGATTATATGGTCACGAGGAGTTCACTTCATTGCTGTTCGTTTCCTGACTGAGCGGCGGACGTTGCTGCTGGTGTAACGTTGAACCCCCATTTTTGACTCGCAGGAACCCGTATTTCAATGGAGGAGTTCCCGTAAGATTTGTACGAGTCACCCGTCGTATCATTGACTAACATCGATCCTAGGAACGTAGGAGGATATCGAACTCTTCTACCTACAATTTTACGACGTAGCCTGGCTACTGACAGTATAGCAAGCCTCAGGCTTTCGTCTTCTCGTGCGCCGCGTAAGGCCGCTTTCTCAAATGTTGTCAAGGGCTCTCAGGCTCCGCCACTTATACAGTCACGCCGGCAAGGATTCTGAGCATTTGACTCATCAGTTCTCCGACATATTGTCCCCTATATCAGTCTACCCGTTCTGGCCCAACTCCTACGATCAAGTATCGACCTATACGGTTTCAATCACGATGGTGCGCCCACAGGGACCACCCAACAGCAGATCGTACTGCTATTCCTCTGGCATTGGGAAAGTTTTGATCACTGCTCGCAGGAGTGTGTGGTCCGTGAACGCCATTCGAATCGAGTTTCAGATCGATTTGGGTCCTAGCATCTAGCCTTCATCATCGATCAGCATCTGTCCATACAAATCACAGACCTGGATAAGGGCTCCTTGTCCTGCGGTGTCCGGGCGCGCATCTCATCCGAATATCCGTGGAAGGACGAACCGAGAGCTTCTTGAACCGCACCAGGTGGATATCCACTGGATGGTAGTTCCGCCCGGAAAATACTTGGTAAGCTCAGGTTACATCCTTCCCTACGTTACGAGGAAATTTTTCTGATGAATCCAGGAGGACGGGATGCCATGAAATCGAGTCTCGTTCTATGCTAGTCCTTAGTAGTAAAGATACATGTATACCCACTTAGAGCCACTGTTATCTGAAGGTCCATCTAATCCACATACCGTGTACGTTGTGAATGGCGGAGCCAGCATTGAGTCCTTGACCCACACTGCGTCCCGATAATACGATGGAGAAAATTATAGGATTGGGTCTACAGGATGCACCTCGTAAAGATTAAGTACTGCTGGATAGAGGTGCTACAATGCCAGCATGGCTGAATATAGACGAGGGCCGGTGATGAGGGATGGGCAGGAGCGGAGAAGAAGAATCCTGCGGAATACTAAGGGATATGTATCGTGTAGTAAGCTTGTCTAAACACAAAGCAAGGCGTTAGCGAGGAATGTAAGGTAAGTAACGAGCCGCGGCCACGGAAAGGGTTAGGCTTAATAATCGACGTCCACGGCCTAGCTGTGTTGCGAGCATTTCGAGGTCTTTATGATTGTGGCGTGACGGTACTCTTCTCTAAAATAACGCGTCAGCGCCACAGTGGCCGTAAGCAACCATGAATTCTACGAACAGCTGTTTACAGACTCCCCCGCACTGTGACATCGGGTGGGGATGGTTGGCAGCTCCACGGCAATTCGTGCCGCCCGAGCAAGAGACCTGAGGAGTCCAAATGAGTAAATTGCGCGAGCGATGAAATGTCAGAGCAAGCAGTACATGCTTAACTGGCCTCGCCACGTCTGAGCATCCACAGGCATATTTCGTAGTGTTGATGAGGAAGAGACACATGCTATAGAAGAAGGGGTAGCTTTGAAGAGAGAACAACAGGCCGCTGAATAGGTGTTTTTCGAGGTGGACCATGCAAGGACATTTATACGAGAAGCGGAACGCCATCCTAGTATTCGAAACGTCGTACCCACCTCGCTGCAAAAACAGAACATCGTGATCATGAACCGTCCTTGACCCGGATACGCGACGTCGAACGGATCCACGACGTGAGGGAAGGGGTGGGGGTGGTGTTTTATCTCGAGTGGCTGAAAAGGTTTTCGTATCAAGGTCTGTTGCCGAGGATGATCTAGCCGCCGACGTATGTGAGCAACAGATGTACAATAGTTGACCACAGTGAACACGCAATGATAGCGCATTATAACCGGGGTGCGAAGCCACATCGCACTGTAGAATAGGGCTACACCCCATGTGGGGAGTTTACCTTTCCGCCATGCTAGATGAGGCGCAAGTGTTGTCCAGCACCGAGAGAGTATAGCAGTGGCGTAATCAAGTGGCTCCTTACCAGATTCGAAGAATAGCGCGTCTGAAACGGACGGACGCCGGGTTCATCGTGCAGAAGAGCAAAAGCGATGAAAGCGTCCCACCCGTGTGGCGAAATAAGGTTCACGTAGCTGTTTTTTGAAGACCCCGTCCCTGGCTTACGCTCCAAAGATGGGTCTGGACGCGAAACGCGATCTGTACTCCGTAGTTTTGGCGCCTAACGTATGGTTATTCGAGTCACTGCGTTGGAAAACGTAGAGAGTCCTTATCGATAGCCACACTCGGCGGAGGAGATCTGTTACCCGTAGCTTCCCATTCCGTCCACCTGGTAGTTTCTCAACAGAGTGGCGAGTCCGTGGGGGCGTCTACAGTGAGTGCAAAAATGCCATTTTCGTGTGTCGAGAGAGGGATAACGAACGGCGTACTCCAGTCTCCATCACATCCGTGTGCAGATGTACAATCATAACGCGCTTCCG
The DNA here is from genome assembly GCA_012932865.1 of Amylostereum areolatum. Classification (NCBI taxonomy): domain Eukaryota; kingdom Fungi; phylum Basidiomycota; class Agaricomycetes; order Russulales; family Stereaceae; genus Amylostereum; species Amylostereum areolatum. The sequence continues at coordinate 9,259 of SAXG01000100.1, forward strand.
ATTACCCCAGAACCTACCATGGTACAGCGCCCGTAATATTTCGCCAGTGTGAGGCGCGTCATTTCAAGGCGACGCAGTGCCTCCGCTTCGCTCGCCCCCTTCATCGTTCTTCGCAGCACCGACAAGTAATCATCTCCGGATCCGTGGGTGGTCCTAACATAAATCTCCTCCAAACGTCGAAGGAGTTCAACGGCGCCCACAGAGGAGAATAGCATGGCCGCTTCTAAGACCGCCGGTCAAAAGAGACATCTCACGTGACAGTATACGCTTACCAATTTTAAGCAGCTCGGTCGCATCGCACAATAGAATGCCCCACCATGCCTTCGGGGCGATGTCTTGTTGGAAGAGCGTCAGGAGGTCCAGGGCCGCGTCCTGTAGATCACCGTTCAACCGTCTTTGATGGAATTCGGCGTATCGCACAGCGAACATCAAGCGACGGGTGAAAATTCCAGTGGCGCCAGGATGAGCCCGCAGCTCCTGTAAGGACGGGGCAGTGGTCGCCACTAGGCGGGAAAAAGTGACCGGACCTGCGGTGCAGGTTTCAGCTACCGTATGGAATTGGTGAATTGATAGATTACCGTGTAATATGTATTCCTCCAGCACACAGTCCACAACATATCCAAGACCCACCCAATCCTCCGCCGTGGTCATGTAAGATATGGCCAAACCATATTCCTTGCCACGAAGGAATCTCTTGGCAGCGATCTTCCGTTAACAATTCAGTATACAATCGACACCAATCAAGTCAGACATCTCACTGCGCACACCATCCGCCTTATATGCTCCCTTTCGTACTCAAAGCAGGTCTTAACGACCTCCTTCAGGATCTCCGGAACTTCCCCCAACCCGTCATTGTCCCTTCCGCTCACTGTCTGAATCGGCACTCGCAGGAGGACTTCGTCAGCTCGTTGCCTTCCGATTTCTCCGCACGAGCATAAGTACGACACCGTGATCCGCCACAGAGCTGGATCAGAACGAAGGTAATCGGCGTACGCTAGGACATACTGGTGACGAGTCGACAACTCAGTTCTAGAAGAGCATGAGAGTCCGACGCGACTTATGAAAATGGAAAATAAGCTTACTCTTCGTCCGCCCTGTCGTCAACAAGGTCAAGGATTTCCATAGTGTCAGCCCAGTGAGCTGAGAGCCATGTGTCAAACTTCGCCGCCAGAGTTAAAGCCTGCGAAGGCTGTCCGGAGAAAAGCGCCACCAAAATCGAGTCTTCGACGTCAGTTGGATCGGGCGGGACAGACTCTAAGACTTGGCCGACTATATCACTGCGTGTCAAGTTAGTTATCGCAACGAATTGCGTTCAAAATCCTCACGGGAGGTCCTGTCTCTGCAAGCGATGATCGACAAAGATACCCCACGCCGCGCAGAGATCCTTCCAATCGCCACCGATACCCAGGCAAACGGTTTGAATGATTTCAGGTCGGCCTTCCAGGATACCGACAATATCACTTATGCTACCCCACCAATTGTTCGTCTCAACACCGCGCGATTTTTCAGGGATGCGGTCCAGGGCCACGCGGAGAGCCTTCACGCGTTCTATCCAACGTCGTTGAGCAACAACGAAGTCTCGTTCGGTTGAAAAATTGGTCAGCCGAGGCTGTGCGGACAGAATAGGTCGCAGGGACTCGGATATTCCTCGGAGACCATCGGATGGGTGACGGGAAAGGGCGGCGAGAAAGAAGTCTGAGGACTTGGAGAGTCCACGAAGCACGGTCCTGCGCCAGGTAAGTAAGATAAGTCCGGGTTGAATATCGAAGAAAACTGACTTTGTAAGATACGGCCAAAATGTCTCGTCCTCCCATGGACGGTCCTGGACACCGAGGTGATCTCCCTCTTCCGAAGTGGGATCGATATAATTGAAGTTGAGCCATTCCATGAGTTCCTCCCCGATGGGTACGTCCTCGGCACCGCTATCAGGGACATACAGGACGACAAAAAGTGACAATGCCGTGTAGAGGACTCGATAGTGATCAGCGTCATACTGCAGTGACTCTGGCTTATCGAGGGACTGCAGCGGGAACGTTAGAAAGCTACACAAGGGTCAACAAGGGAATTGAACATACAGATGCGTGGACCCATGCCTCTTTTGCAAAAGTAACATAGTCCATCATGAGCTTTGCTATCATCCTGTATCTCTCTTCTTCTCCCAGACTGCCAACGTCATTGAACGTTACAGTCACACAGCCATTCGAAGACATACGTGGTGGAGAAGCCATTCCGAGAGTTTTGTCGGAGATTTTGAAAGGCAGCGAAGATGACAGAGGTGTCACTCAAGAACTGCGCTGACAGAGTCAGACTCGATACGACGAGAACAATGACATCACACACCAGTCGTCTCTCCGCAGACGGTACCCTCTCCGCGCTCGCTGTGTAGATATCCTGCGTCGATTGCGAGAGCTTCAAGGCTTTTGGCTCGGTCTAGCATTGCATGAGATCGGAAGTGAATAATCGTGGCATAGACGTACCAAGGAAGTTGAGAACGCAGCCAGTGAGGCATCTCTGGGGGAGACGGTGAAGGACAGCGTACGTCCGGATCGTGTAAACTCGGCGCCTGCTCCTCGCTTGAAAAGGGGTGGATAAAGTTGCACTTGATTCATAGATATCAAAATCTTGGTCCTCGTCGATGTTGATGGACTATAGCGCAGACGAAGAGAGACGGAGGGCGAAGTCGAAATGAAAGCCAAGGGGCCCGAAATTGAAAGCCCAAACAACACGCGTGATGTCTACGTAAGCAGGCCCTTGGCCACGGTGGCGGTCGCATCTCACGTGATTGGCCACCACGCCGGTGTTTCCACCAGTCGCCGGTCAGATGGCTCAAGCAGGAGTCGAAGATCTGACTCTTGAGCGGCGCCGCTGAGCCTCCTGCGTATTTTAAAGTGTGGATCACTGTTTACAGGTTTTGGCTGGATAGAATACTAAGTCCTGGCAGTGAATTGGCGATGCAATCCTGGTCTCAGTTACCACTTACCGGGCTGCAGATAGGCTGTAGGCGAAGTTCCTCGGGCTAATGATATCCAACGCCGCTCTGTCATGAGAAGGACTCTTCCCCCCGCCTCAACTCCCTCAAGTTCTTGCCGAGCTTTTCCTCGGACTACTAACTTGGATGGTGTACTTATATGCCAGTCTAAATCCGGAATGCAGATATACGGTACTGAAGAAAAGGGTGTGTTGTGTTGTCGCTGTGTATAATCGATACCGTGACTTACTCAAGACTTACTTTATCATTTTCTGGGATGACGGGAAGCGGGCAAGTACAGCCTGGAGACGGACAAAGAGTTGGGAGACGCCAGGGTGGCCAGACCGGGCTCTGGTCGGCACCGGGTTGCCGGATTAGGCAAGTATTGTGCGTCGGCACGGATGATTGAACCCTTTTCTTTTCAGTCGCCATTTCGAAGTGGACAACGGCCCAGCTGCTGGCGCGCCCTCGATGCCGACAACAAAATGGCGCGATGCAACGGCGTGCGTCTTGCTCTCTGACCCCCATCATCGTTCGCAGTCGCTACTCCTTTGCCCTCGATCCTATCGTCGTCGTCGTCGTCGTCTCTGTGTGCATCTATCCTCCCTACTTCCCAGGTGCGTCAATATCTATTCGAATTCGAAGGGGACGATCGTTGACGATCGTGCTTCAGGGGCCCATACGATAAGACCTCGATACTGAAAGTCAGAGGGAGATGGACCAGGAGGAGATACAAAGGATCATCGATGGGTACCAGCCTTACGAGAATTGTGACTGGGAGGTACGTCGTGTCGTTCTGGGAGTCCTGATTGTTCGACAACATATGTTCTGTTTGGTTATAGGCTCCCGTCACCACACCCAGACGTGCATGCCTTCCAGTCGAACTATACCGGCCCATCCTTGAAGCGATGTACAAGAATACGATCTTCTACAAGTACACGCTGCGCTTTCTCTTGTTCACATCTCAAGCGTGGAGGGCGGAGGCGGAGCGTAAGATTTACACCGACGTCGTTGTCCCTGAATACGGTCTCTTGCTGTTCGCGAGGACAATCATCGCACGTCCTGACCTTGGTCAGATGGTACGATCCCTCCAGTTTTGTCGAGCGCTGCCGCAAGGGGCCCCTACACCCGAAGACGTGGAATTATTCGACACTTTCCTTCATTGCCTTCCAAACGTCAAGGACATCCGCCCGCAATGGAACCCCTCCTGCAGTTACTCCGCCCCCAAAATCGTCGACGAGGAGAACCCCAAGCTATTCGCCAACCGTCCCTTTCGGCTCGAGCGCTTCATGGCCTTCAGCGATTGGAATCTCCAAACGGTCGAGTTCCTCACGACGCAACCGGAAATACGGGAGTTCGAGATCGCGCTCTGCGTGAAGCCGGCGCCAAAACCCGAAGTCGTTCCGCATTCCGTCCTGCGCAAGTGCAACATGCTCATCACCGCCCCCGGTATCCTGGCCTCGTTCACGGTCCCACCTCCCCTCCACTTTCTGCACGTTTACCTCAACGATTGGGGCACACTCGAGGAACGGCTGGGCGAGGCTACAGAGATAGGGATGTTCGGGAACACACTCACGAGCCTGGCTGTCGCCCGGCGGTACGTCCGGGAAGGATACCTGTCCATGGCGGTAATCTTGGAAGGTTTCGCGGCGCAATGTTCCAAGCTTGCGGTGTTGGGGCTTTACGATTGTGTAGATTTTGTACGTTTTTTCTCGCATTGTTTTCCTTGAGCATACAACTGAGGTTTGATTGCGCCCAGTCGAACCGCGACAATGCCAGAATCCGTCGCCTTGTCTCAGACAACTTTCCCAACCTACGCATGTTTGTCTGGGGCCCCCTCGCCGCGGGAATATGGCGGAACGAAAACGACGGTTGGTCGTCAGAAGAGGAGTCCGATGGCGACTCGATGTGGTCGGACGACGACGACCACACCACGGTCAAGATGGAACGCTACGCGGTCGCGCTGATGAAAGCCAAGCCTTCACTTCAGCTCTTCGTTGGCTTTGACGGCGATGGGTCGTGCAGGCATTCGCGCGTTTGGAGGAGAATTGGGACCGGTGAGGATACAAAACTGGAGGAGATCCTCGACCACTGGCGCCGGTTCGACATCGTTGAGCAGGAGCTGCGCTACGTCGATCCAAACGACCCCGAGGAGTACATGATGACCGGGTATGTAAACCCGAAAAGATTCTATGTGGACGTTCCAATGTACAACACCGAGCTGGGGGAAGCTTCGAACAAGAATACTGGGTGCGTATACCTTGTACTGAGCTGCAGGTCTGTCATACTGATCACACCTTGGCAATTTTAGATTCCCGTCGTGATGGCCACCCACCGAATACTGCTTCGTCTCCCTCATCGTCTTTCACTGTTTTCGTCATTGCTATCGTTAGGCTTTACTGTTTTATCCGTACAAAAACCGTATACCAGGGAATCTGCTGTACTATAACGCTGTTACCCGACCTTACCATGTCTCTTTGTTTTGCTCTCTTGTCCTTCTGTTGTACTACATAGTTGATGTTTGAAATCGGGAATGCTCGAGGTGGACTTAGTAGATTGACCTGACTCAGCTACTTCCGTGTCTGATGCATGCGCGACCAGCCTGCAGCGAACTCCACCGTTCGTCTTGTTCTGTTCGCCGTCGACCCGGCTGAGATGCCCAATAGGGCAACTTTCGATCTATAACCCATCTCCAACACGGAACGGCGAGAGCGTGTGCTTTTTAGGCAAATCCGACCACTGTTGCACTGGAAAAAACGGGTGCGTCGCGTTTTTTCTCGCTTGGCTGACTGGAATTGACGTTGGCCGATGTCCATAGATTTACGGATTCGATAGACTCGAGCCAGTCCCTGCGTGGGTGATGAGTCCCGTCGATCACCCAGCCGTGGGGACTGGAGTCAAACCGCCGCGCGTCAGTACAGTGGAGATATATTCCCACGATATATCTCGACTTAGGATTTTGACGCCTCGATGCGCGTCCCACCCGTGTTTGACCTCTCACCCCCTACTGTGGCGTTCTGCTTGCCTTCTTCCATCGTATTACCTCTATAAATGTCTTGTACAACTGGAATCTGGAAACTGGACGTGTTTTTTTCTCTCCCTCGTTCAGTGACAAGTACTGTGGGTGACAGTTACTAATAGTACTTCAATCAGCCTGCTCTCTCACACCTGTGCCGCTGTCCCCGCCGTTTGCGAGCCATTGGACAACTTACATGCTGATTCTTGTATTCAGGACCGATGGCTCACTGTGTACTTACCGTCAAATAGCACTAACATGTCACAGACTTCAATCTCGTTTGAAACAGGCTAACAGCCCGACGCCTCGGTCCCGCCGTGTCTCAGAGCACGACAGCGGCGGCGACGACAGGTGCGTTTCTCCGGATTGTCAGTTTTCTTTCCCTCACATCATGTCTACCCAGCTGGACCCAGCTCGCCTCTCGACAGCCGCGCAAAATCTCTGCGATGTGTTCTCTATACCACACCTTCGACCGTCCCAAGTTCAAGCCGGCCGCAATCTCCTAGAAGGACGAAGTGTTCTGTTAGATGTCCCGACAGGGGCAGGGAAGACGATCGCCTTCATATTTCCCCTCTTCTATCACTGGTGGCCAGGCAATGAAGATCCCGACGCGCAGAAGACAGTCCTAGCGATTAGTCCACTCGTCGCTCTCATGGAGGAGCAGGTGCGTCATGTTCCCACCTCAAACGCCCCTATCTTGAACTTACATGGTATAGGCATCCATGCTTTCGTCGCACGGTATCCCTTCCGTCGCCATTCACTCACAGAAGACCGATATTGATGTGTTAATGAAGGTGCACTATGTTCTCGCTTGTTTTCCGCTGATACATGCGCTAATTACATTGCCGATTACTAGGACCTTGCACGCGGCCAATACCGTGTGGCATTACTTGGCCCAGAAATGGCACTCAGAAAGGCGTTCGGGGACATGGTCATGTCATCGACACTCTTTCGCAACGCATGCATATCCCTGATTGTTGATGAGGCTCACGCCGTTTCAGAATGGGGCACTGACGATTTCCGTCCTGAGTACGCACGTGTTGGTGAGCTACGCTCTCTTCTAAAACCGGGCACTCCTGTCCTTGCATGCTCAGCGACACTGCCGGCGGCGATTGTTTCCGACATCCAAGAGAAGCTCGGGCTCACATCGAGTGCTGTGCGTGTTATGGTCTCAAACCACAAGCCGAACATTGCGTTATCAGTTCGTACAATGCAGCACCCTGAAGACAGTCTAGGCGATCTTCTTTGTCTCATCCCGCGCAATGCGATCGTGGTGGAGGATATCCCGGTAACTCTCGTCTATGTGAACAGTCGTGGAGATGCGGAGGCAATTCAAGACTTTGTCCGGAGACATCTCCCAGACTCCATCCCTGCCAGTGTGGTGGAGTTTTATCATCGATACATACACGAGACGGACAAAGTGCGCATCCTTGCAGAGCTACGGGAATCCCGGATTCGCATTGTCCCTGCCACTGACGCATTGGGATGGGTACATTGCCCTGTACTACATCCTGGCCATGCGAGCTTGATACTAACATGCTTTCTAGGGAATTGATTTGCGGAACGTTGTACGGATTGTGCTCTGGAAGGTGCCGAAAACCTTCTGCTTGCTCGTTCAGAAGCTAGGACGTTGTGCACGCGATCCCAACCAGCTGGGCGAGGGAATTGTCTATGTTTCCGCAGGGTACTATCGCAAATGTGAGGCCATCGCTGCAAGTGACGCCGACAATGACTTGCACGACACTACAACAGCGGCACCTTTGACAGCAATGCCCTCCACGGGAATGGACGTTGTCGAAGGCGTGCGTGTGGAGACTGCCACGGAGGAGTCAGCAACTGTCTCTCCACTTGGGCGGACCACTGGAGCGCCGGCATCCAGGTATCGGGGTGAGGCGGTCAAACGAGATCAGGTCTACCTTGCTCGCTACATCTCCACCAAGACATGCCGTCGGATTCCATGGAACGAGTTCTTTGAGAACGACATGAAGAGTGCGTTTTGCCGCTTTGGACTGGGATCTTATCCAGCCATGACTTACTATCGTCGTCATGCTAGCTTCATTGGCGAGCCCGGTCGCCCAACCGCGATGCTGCGATAACTGCGCACCATCAGAGTTTGCGGTTGACGAAATCGACCTGGATGATCCCACAAAAATAGGGGCTGGGCGGCGTGCACAAAGCCCCCGTGAGGTAGTTCCTGTCCGTGGTTCGTGACATAGTTGCCCATAGAGGCGGAGACCTTGCGGTCCTTTGTTGTGAACACCGTTTGAATGAAATGGTGTAGGGATTTGAAGCCATAGCCGCCATCGGTTGTCTTCTTCGTCATGTCCGTCCATAGTCGTCGACACTCGCTTGCCTCCCTTCCTCGAACGCCCTGTCCCTCTCCCTTGTTGCAGCCTTCTCCTCTGCCCTAACACTCCGCTGCATCCACAAATCCTCATCCGACACATCCCGTGCCATCTCCTGTCCTGTTTCCGGTGCACCGCTCGCCGGTGTATCCTCCTCCGTGGCTGTTTCCTGATCCCTGTCTTCTGCACCTCTATCCCATCCGTCCGCATCTCCAGCATCTGGCATGGACTCCATGTGTTCCGCTGCGGGTGTCTCGAATTGTGGGGCAGAGATTGGTGATGGGTCGTTGTTGCGCTGCCGCTTCCGCCTTCCAGGACCATTTCTTCTAAGGTAAGGACGGCCTCGTTTACGTGGTCCTCTTGGCGTAGTTTCGACGGCACTGTACGGGGACGAGGGGACATGGGTCGTGGGAAGACGTGACGGTGTTTGAGGTGTAGGAACGGAGGACGCTCGTCGGGGGCTTGAGAGGGTGGCTGGGCTCACAGGGAGGGGATTGTCCGAGTGATAACCACCATCAGAAAGTGCAGACTCGCACTCCGGAAGGTCCAAAATACTTCTCCGACGTTTTGGTGGCATAAGGAAAGATATAGTATTGGGGAAACATGAGATGTGTACACGAGTGTGGAGGAAGACGCGACAGACGCGTCAACGCGTACGAAAAATCTTCTAAGTCAAGATATATCGTGGGAATAAATCTCCACTGTACTGCCGCGCGGTGGTTTGACTCCAGTCCCTGCGGCGACGTGCTAATGCCGGCTCGCTCAGGGACTGGTTCGAGTCTACGGATTCGAGTAGTTCACGGAATTCTGCCTTGTGCATGTGGTGCGTCTCGTCCTTCTATCGCCTCCCGCTGTGGCTCACTCGTGGTCGGCGCAGTCATCACTTACGAATCACGATGCAACTGTTTTCGATATTCAGCGTGGTTCGCGAATCGCATGATCGGCAGAGTTTCATACAAAGAACATCCTCATGATCGCCTCTATCCTCAAATCCTCGGGAGCTTTGCGCCATAGTGGTACTTTCGGCCTCCCATCGCTTCCGTCGTTCATTCCGAAGAGGTGAGCATCTTCCTTCTTACTGCATCTCATCCGCGGCTGACGACATTTGCCAGATCGCTATCCTATCAGGCCACGCATGCCCATTTCATACCGTTGTCATGCGCCCCGTTCTCGGGAACGATTCGACATGACCACGGTCACGCTTGTGCTGTCAGTCCAGCCCAACAGCGAACTTTCCCCGACGGGCCGAGGCTTGGTTTCCACTATATAGTATAAAGTGCAAGGCCTTCCTTGGATACAAGACCAGTGCTACCTTCGCCCTCACGCTGCCCATCCAAAATGAAGATTTCCATCGGTCTTGTGTGCGCCGCACTTGCCCTGGCGTGGTCTGGGAACGCCGCGCCGACAGCAACTGGGTTTGTGACGACTTCAGGCCAGAGTTTCCAGCTGAACGGGGAGCCTTTTGCCGCGGTCGGGTGCGTAGCTTTCATGTACCATCACGGTCTATCTAACGTCGCAAACAGTGCGAATTCGTACTGGGTGGGACTCACTGGTCTCAGCACCGACAACATGAACGTTGTGTTCGCGGATATGTCAGCTGTGGCAAAGGATGAAGGAAATCTGATCGTTCAAACGCGCAGGGGCTTCAACGAGGTGACCAGTCCGAGCGGGGACTACTACCAGAGTTGGTCCGGAAGTACGCCTACGGTCAACACTGGTGCTACTGGACTACAGAACTTTGGTACGCCGTCGGGTTTTATTGAGGGAAATCAGACATTGACATAGCATTATAGACAACGTCGTGGCTGCAGCGAAGGCCAACGGTCTTCGCCTCGTCGTCGCTTTGTATGTCCTTCGCGTGGTTGTTACTATTCGAAGTACTCAAAACCTCTTGTTTTTATCAGGACAAACAACTGGTCCGACTATGGAGGAATGGACGTCTACACAGCTCAAATCCTCGGGTCTGGTCAGCCCCACGACGCGTTCTACACGAACGCCGAAGTGATCGTGAGTCAAAATTCCGACAGACTTGAGAGACGACACTGACCAGTTTCACAGACTGCGTATAAAAACTACGTGAATACTTTCGTTGGTCGTTACCTCGACGAACCCACCATTATGGCCTGGGAATTGGGTAGGCTCCTCGAGGTCCTGTCACTTTCGACTTTTCTGACCTCTGCCCAGCCAATGAACCCAGGTGCTCTGGTAGCTCCACGTGCGTTTCGGCTTCGCCCTTCTATTCCTCACAATGCCTTACTCGATCGTCTAGACAATCTTCAGGAAATTGTACCACAGAGACGATCACTGCCTGGGCCTCGGACTTGTCGTCTTTCATCAAGTCAATTGACTCGAACCATCTCGTCGCCATCGGCGACGAAGGCTTCTTCAACGAGCCAGCGAATCCGTCATACCCCTATCAGTACGTGCCGGCCTTCTCTACGTGTCGTTACCTGGTACTCACGTATGTTTTCAGAGGTACGGAGGGCATCGATTTCGACGCGAACCTCGCCATCGACACCATCGACTTTGGAACATTCCACGCAAGTTTTTGACCTTGGCTCGTCGTACATTATCCTGACATCCTCTCTCCGCAGGCCTACCCCGTTCGTCCGTGTCTCTCCAGGGTTTCAACCACCCGTTGATGTATACTATTCTATAGGTTAACTGGGGCGTCACCACCAACGTGACCGGTTGGGGCTCCCAATGGGTCATCGACCACGCTGCGTCGCAGGCAAACGCGAATAAGCCGGTCATCATGGAAGAGTTCGGCGTTACCGGTGATCAAGAATCGACGTACTCGGAGTGGTACGACGCCGTTCTGAGCTCGGGGTTGACGGGCGATCTCATCTGGTACGTCTCCTTGGCTTCCTTGTGGATGGTTTGTGAGACTGGGATGTAGGCAAGCTGGTTCGCACTTATCGACAGGAGACACGCCCCAGGATGGATATGCGGTGAGTCCTCCTTTTCACGATCGGGGACTCTGGCTGACGCGCGGAGCCCGTGGCAGATTTTCCCGGATAACTCAGTTTACGAACTTGAGACATCACATGCGGCGGCGTTGAAAGCGAGAGGATGAACCTGCAATCCCTCTACAAGTCTCGTGGTTCTTCGATTATATATTCGTATTCTTTCCCCAATGTTTATACCCAACTCAATGTCATCGCGCGGGTGCTGCCAGTGCTGGCAGAACCAAGAGTGATACTCTGCTGTCGGTTTACTTGGAATTAATGTGCTATATATGCGCTCTCATGCAAACTTGGACATGATAACATAATTGCTGAGGCGGAACCCGCTTGTAAGTGGTGTCCTCCAAGTGTCCTCCACGGAGTTTCGTCGACGCGTCGAGATGCCGGAATCATAATGCGGGGTAGAGTAACACAGCCACCCAATCTCCCTTACCATCGCCCTCGACCACGAAATACTTCATCCTCTACGTGCTCTCTGTTCACCCACTCTAAAGCATCCCATCATATCTGCGGGAACTCTACTATGAGCGCGCCAGCCGCGGCGCCGGCTCCAGGCGACGTCGACGAAGATGCCAACCCAGCGATGCGCCAACGCCCACGCAGCTCGCTCTCCTCCTTCCTCTTCCTCAGCTTTATCTTCTTCATGATGACGAACAACAGCGCGAACGACGACTCCGAAGTCCGGAATCGATACACAAACGCGCTGGCCTCGCTCGAATGGCAATATGGGAACTACACGGAGTGGCTGAACGGGACGACGGCGACGAATTTCACGATGGTGCGTTTTGGGTGTGGGCTATGCTTTCGACGGGAGGTATTCACGCGCTTCTCTAGCCTGTGGATCGTCCTGAGGAGAGGAGATTGAAGGACAAGACGCTGGGTTCCGGGACCCTTGTCGATCCGTCCCACCAAGCGTACTACCCCAACATCACTGGCTTCATTCGTGGACCTTCCTTGTTGTACAACATCACCCCAGGAGCCCTTTCAGGAGTCGACCTCCCATGGCTCTCCGATGCCTACGACTTGATGAATGGGGTCAACCTCACTGAGGCGCACGACAAACTTGGATCATGGAACTGGACGGCCGTAGAGAAGGTGGCGTTGAGTGTCGTTGAGAAGCCGATGGGCGCCGACGATAGGAAGGGAGCGAAAGTAACCCAAGAGACGGACATTGTGTCCATTCAGGTATGTCTCTTTCCGGTGTCCATGGAGGGGTCGGTATTTATACAGTGTAGGGCCACGTAGAGTTTATCGACGCGAACACACAAGACGAGATGCGCGTGGATTTCTCAGGCCTGCATTTTCTCAAGAACGGATCCATCTTCGGCTTTGCGGAACCCGTCGGGTAGGCATTCTCCTCCGCCGTACGATATATGCGCTCACGACGTCTAGGTCCTTCATCGACATCCGCACCTTGCCTTCCCTCGTCCCGCCTTCGGCCCAAAACGACACGGCCCACGCTCTGCTTCCGGCCCTCAAATCTCGAATAGACCAGCTCAAAGCGACCCTCAACAACGCCGATCTGTCCACGGATTCTTCTACCTCGTCAACACCAGATATGCCGTCTTCCACCTGCCGCTTTCACATATATGCCCAGGTAGCACCGGCCAACGTTAGCGAGGCACAAATGGTCGAGCTTGAGGAGGAGCTGGCGAAACCTACCGGTGCAACGACCGTCCACCGTCCTCCATTACTTGTGGACGCCGTCCTGCTCAGCCGGGAATGCGGATTACTGATCAAGGTCAATGAGGCAGAGGGGCTGCGATCGAAGCTGTTTTTCCGGAAGGTCACAACCTGTACGTTGCCTTCCTTTCTCGTTCTCTTTCAAGGGACTAATGAATGCTCACGTTTAGACGCCGGCTTTGCGGGTGTCGTTTACCTCGCCTTGTTGATTCTCTTATCACGGCAGATGGCGGAAAGTAGCACGCCCGCTGCCCTTGCACGCATGTCTCGATGGACGTTTCTCGCTCAAGTCGTTGCGGATTCGATCGCGTTCGCAGGGGTAGGTCGGCCTTTCCTTGTTCGCCTCGCAATTGCTCATTGCATAGTAGCACATCACATTCGCCATTCTGGCAGAAGGTCGACCGTCGGTCGCATTGGTGGCCCCCGCCTTTCTCTCCTGCGCATTGTTCGCTTACGAGGTGGTGCGTGAGATTTCTTGGACTTTCTTGAACTCGGCTAAGGTGCGCGTGCAGCAATTCGCGATGATCATCCACCAAGTTCAAGCACCTGAAGATTCTGTACCGCCACCACCACCGGCTCCTTCCCCGACAATAGCGCCTGCACCTGCGCGGTCATCCACAGCCGTGCCCGCACCCACATCATCGGAACATGAACATGAACATGAACATGAACACGAACATGAGCATGAACACGCGTCTGAGGCGACCGCTTCCGATCGACTTTTGGGGACACCTCCCCAAGAACAACCCTCAGCCCGACCACCAGCAACAATCCCTGCACCGACTCCAGTCCAGCCGGCGCCGACCCTCTTCCGCGTCCTCCGTGCTTTCTGGACCCATCTTCGGGACGACCCTCAAGCGCGCACCTGTAAGCTGGTCGCCTTATTCCACTTTTCCTTCCTCAATCTTTTTTTTCCAGGGGCTCTTATCTCGGTCACCCTTTTCGTCGTCATGCGCATCATTCTCGCCCCGTCTCTGGCGATGGTGTGCTTCGCTTTGCTCTACGGATCCATCTGGATGCCGCAGATTGCTCGCGCGGCGAGGAGAGGACGAACTTGTGCGCTCAGCGCAGAGTACATGGTTGGGACGACGCTGGGGCGCCTTGCCGTCGGGATGTGTAAGCCGTGATCCTTGTTGGGAAGAGAATTTGGCTGAGTATTATGGATAGATTTCCTGGCGTGTCCCAAGAACGTGCTGGATGTAACGCCTAGGGGTACTTGGTTATTCGTATGCGGGCAAGGGATCGTAGTACTGAGAACACTCGGCTTGTAGGTTGGATATACCCCCTGGCTCTTGTGATGTTCGCCCAGATGGGTTTTATATGGCTCCAGAACACGATCGGGCCTTCGTTCTTCCTACCTCAACGCGTACGTCTTTTGCGTCTTTTGCTGCCTTTCTCTTCTTTGACCTAGCCCATCGTTCAGTACTCCGAAACATCCTCGTATGACTACCACCCGCCACTGCCGCGGGCCACGGACATCGAGGCGCCGGACGCGTCGTTGGGTGATTGCGCGATTTGCATGGACACGATCCGGTATGACGAGAAGGAGCGCGCGGCCCAGGGTGCAGATGACAAGCGCGAGGTGGTGGTGGGTGGGCTACTGGGAAGGTTCGGCGTGGGTGTCAATGTTGCAACGGCCGGGAAGAGGAAGAACTACAGTTTGTCGCCGTGTCATCATCTATTCGTGAGTCTCTTCTTCATGTCGCGAGTGACTTAAGCTGACTTCGGCCCGGTGCATGTAGCATACGGAGTGCTTGGAGAGGGTAGGTTTCTTGTTTCCTCTTGCGAGTCTTTCCCTTATAATTATCTCAAACGTGTGATCAGTGGCTTGCGATCAAGGTGAGCTCGATCTTGTCCGTCGTTGCTTCCTTCCGTTGAAGTATCTCGCAGAATATATGTCCACAGTGCAGACGACCTCTCCCACCTTTATGAGTATTGCCATTGCGCGGGCGACATATGTTCGTAGGAACGTAAGTATATAATGAACAATACGACCTTTCGGGATAGACCTGATTTGATGATAAGCGCACTGTAGGGACGCGAACGCGTACTCAGTCGACTGCAAGAGTGAACGACTGAGGAGAGACGAAGGAGGGAACGGAGCGAGCGAGATATAGGAGTGCGGAGGGAGCCATAACAAGCGGTCACGACACCTAAGTAATAGTAATCGGATACGCGTAAAGTATAAGTCGTTCAGTAGAATGAAAGGACCGGTGAGGTGAACCGTGCACCATCATACCGGGTAAGAAAGTAAGTAGGTATAGTAACAACACTCCCCCTGGTTCAGTGAACCGGTAAGTATCAAGAAAAGACCAAGTGCAGGTGGAGGGACTTGACCATCTCGTCATGACGATCCCGCGGAAGCCCCTTGGTAAAAACATCAGCAAGATTGTCCTTTGACCCAACATGCACCACCTCGAGCTCCCCCTCCTCCACGCGCTCTCGGACATAATGGTAAGCGATGTCAATATGCTTCGCCCTGGTGTGATGCAGGTACGAGCTCGACAAGTTGTTCGCTGCCATGTTGTCTCCAACGAGTGTCATCTTCGGGGGGACATCCATACCCAGCTCCCCCATGAGCCGGCGAGCCCAGATAGTGTTCTGCGCCGCTGCACAAGATGCCATGTACTCGGTCTCCATTGTCGACGGCGCAATCGACCGTTGGCGACGGGCAGACCAGGAGACGGGGGCTCCCACAAGCGAGAACACGTACCCGCCACAGGACCGTCATTTCGGTTCCGCAGCGTGGTTTGCGTCGAAGTACACCGCCAAACGGCGGAAACATGCTCGTGATGTGACTGCGTCGACTGTGAGACATGTGATCTGGCCAGCTTGTACCAAGGTGGATACGGTCTGGCCTAGGCTAGTTCAAAATTAGAGGCCTTGGCTGGTAGCCCCCAGAAAGGAAATCCGCAGCAGGCCCGTAAAGTTCCCGCGCCCAAAAAAGGAAATCTGAGGCTGATCATCAAGCTGCCGTCAGCGATGTTTGGGAGTTGCACATCTCTCTAACGTCGACAATGCAAGGTGAGATCAATGCTAACGTCGACAATGATGTCTTTAGCGGCAACGGCTGGGTGACAGTGACAGTGAGCACAAAAATTTTGAGGGTAGACGGAGGGTAGCTGCACAAAAAGTGTTCCATGCCCGGTGATGGCAGAGCGACCGGCGAGGCCTCGCGAACCAGGCAAGCTCAGCGCGTTCAGTGTCCGCAGGTACCGCTGAGGTGCAGGTTGACTCTTGAAGCTTGAGATTGAGTCCTGGAACTTGAGATAATGAGCTCAAGTGAATTGGGATTGGCCTTAGATCACCCCGGGCTCGGACACTTCACTGTTCCGTTCAAAAAGTTCAGGTTTCTCTATATCTCAATACTTATTACTGTGTTGTATACGGCCGACTTTCAACGATGGACAAAACACGCGGTTGCACGCGGTCCGCGAGTGCGAACTGAGATGGAATGTAAGGTATTTCCTTTCTGGGGGCCACCAGCCAAGGCCTCTAAATTTGATGCAGACCGTACAACCAGAACGACTATCTTCTGGTTAGGTCAGCCACGGAGACTAGGTCTGGCCGCCAGCACAAAAGATCATCTGGTACGCGGTTTTTTTTCCATGTCTCGCACAAGTGCCTGCCACGCTAATGCCAGATGTCACTAACAATATACCATGCCTTCTGTCTTTCTAACATAGACCCCCTTCCATACCAACGCAACGTCACCAATCACGCTATGTCCATGTCCGCAAAATAATCAAATGCATGTCTATTTATTAGTACTGAGTTCAAAGTAAGTTAGTCTAAGGTGCTGCTGCCGAAGCCTCATTCTGTGCGCGCAGAGTCAGTCGGAGTGGCCGACCTCCGCCTGGTTCCCCTGGGGCCGTTTGTGTCGCGGGCTCTTCGCAGGCTCGCGATATCGCTGGGTCAGTGTGTGCCTTGGAATCGCCATCCGGACGAGCGCGTTTCTGCTTGCGCTTCGCCGCTCGACTGCCGAGAGTGTCGCGAAGCTCAGCCGCAAGCTCGCAGTGTTTCTCCCGTCTCTTCCCCTCGTCTTCGAAGAGCGGAAGTGGCTGTGTGAGGGCGCGTGGAAGGAGCCGACAAACGAGGTGGCAGTTGTGAAGGGCATGGATGTTTACGATATATTCCTCTAGCGGCTGGTGTTGTATGTATGTTTCCGTACGGTCAGAGTCCATTCGTTCCTGCGGAACGGCTCGAATGCCCGTTGCTGTGCATTTTGCAGTGCGACAGTCGTGCTGTACATTGAATATGAATAGAATATCCTGCATTCGTGGACATGAATAAAGAAAGCTGGAGATTAAATGCGACCGTACCGTTACAAGAACATCTAGAATATGCCGTTCATCCAAACGGCGGGTCAATCGCGGCATGTCAAAGACATCGTGCCGTTCGGAAGCCACCTGGAAGACATCCAGACAAGCAAGACCATTTTCCCCGTTTGCATGTGCAAGTATTTCAATGACACACCCGATAATGACTTCTCCAGCAGACTGTGGACATTGTAAGTACGAGATGGGTAGACATCCTCCAAAATTGGCGAATGACTGACCATAGGGGAGCGCGCAAACACCCATGAATTTATCGCGCACCAGTCGCCGGAATCGGCGACGCACGATTTGCAGAGGCGCAATTCGGCAGTACACTCATTTGCGAAGGCCGCGGCATTAATGGCAGTGGATGAATGCGTGTCTTTCCAGAGACAAAAATTCCCTCGAACTCCAGCGGCTGCCACAGCGGGTGCAGGAGCAGACTCAGGCTCACAGGGAGCCGCTGCATGATTTAAGGGCATAAATTGGACGGTACCTAGACAGAGCCGACATTACAGACAAGTTAAATAAAGCCAGTCAACTGGAAACGCACCACAGAGCTCCCTAAGGTCTGCATGGGGCGTCCAACCAATATGGTTTTGCAGAGTAGGATGCTGGGCCAAGAAGTTGCGGATCTGCACGCTCAGCTGAACCCACCCTTGTCCGTCCTCGGTCGGCCACCAGCCACCCATTACGCGATGCTTGAGGCCCTCTTGGTTTGCGAGTTGCTGTGCAATATCGCGGCTGGGAGCAAGGTGGTTTGAGAAAATAGAACAGAAACGGAAGATTGCGTTAAAACATTCATATATCTCGGTCTCGACGCCGAGCAGAGGGCCAAAACGGCGTATGTCCTCCGGGAGGTGCGGGAGTAGGTGTAGTTTGACTTTTGATATGATCTTCGTCGGATCCAAGATGGCGAAAAGGTCCATGACGTTGGCTGCAGCAGTTTTAACATCGTTCTGTCAGATTGCAATGAGCGACTACAAGTGACAGCTCCTCGTGGATGAACCCACCGTGTATGTTTCCATGTTGTCAATCTCGGGAGTCCACAGCAATGCCATGAGGACACCAACAGCTTTCCACACTTGAAGAAGCTTGTCACTGACAAGATCGTAGATATGGAAGACAGAAGTCTGTCCGACTGTCTTGAGTTGCCGACCGATGAGAGAGTTGGCATACTGCATGATATAATTGGCGCGAATGGGCGGGATGGTAAGCCCTAGGACATTGGTGGCTTGCAGGCGAAGTGCGTAGGTTTTTTTGGACTCAGATGACCAAGTGGAGTGAGAATGGTACCATGCGTACTTGGTCACCCCGAGGAGAATGGTGTGGAGAATCTCAACGGGTGTATCCTTGCTCGGATCAAACCCTGGACGCAATTTAGCAGAATTAGCAGACGGCGAGACGAAAAAATACGGCGGGAGATGCACCTTTGATGCGAAGGTTGGGATTGAAAAGCTTCATTTGGTTCTCGCCGACCCACTGCATGAGTTCGCCATGGATCTCTTCGATGGTCGAGTCAGGTCTCTCGGCTTTTAAGTTCCGCGCGCGCGCAATCAGGTCAACAATCCAACATTGCGTGTAGCTGTCCTTGACTCCCGTGCGGGTCTGCCGTTCCTCGACTTGTGCAGCTATGCCTGTGCAAGCTTTGCTGATCTGCTGCACTACCTCATGTAGAGTTTCCGCTGCTGTACGAGGTTCTCCTGGCTAGATTGAATGTAGTTGAAGAATGTGATCAAGGTAGATATGAGAGGATGCGACACATACTTTGAAACATTGATCATACTGATCGTCTTCAGCCTTCTCGGCTTGCGTGCCGCCCACCTTGCACTTACGACAGAAGCAGTTCGATTTGCCACCCATATGGCCAGTCAGTTCGCTCTGCATTGGATTGTCGGACGGCTCCGCATTCAGAAAGATACAAACACGTGCGTCTCCTCTGCTCAGTGCATCGCGTACATGAATGGGCTTCGTGTGTGTCGATCTATGCCTGGTCAGTAAGCCAAAATCGAAGGTGGACAACTCAACTCACTCAATCATGTCCTTGAACACCTCAATTTGCTCCGTGATAGATGCATTTGGAGAGGTGGAGAGGAAGTGAACATGGAACTCCTGCTGTAGAAGGTATCGTGGGAGGTTGTGATGCGAGAAATACGAGTTCCAGTGCTTGTTCCATGACTTCGAACGGTTTCCTGAGACGTCATCTCCGAACAAATCAACAAAGCTCGAGTATAGGGGATCTCCATCTGCGAGGACTCGGAGCGGATTGGGCATTTGAGGACCAGCACCACCATCTTGATCTGTCGATTTCAAGTAAGGTCGATGCCGGTGATGTCACAACATTAAATATGAGGAAAGCGTACAAGTCAATGTTGGTACTTTGCCAGTATCTCGGAGATCGAGGAAGCTCATCTGCAGGTCCTCTGTGCTTATAAAGACAGTCTCGTCGCCGCCGTTATATACGAATGCATTGCCAGACTGTTGAATGGTCAGAGCTGCTTTGAAAACACTTAGTTGACATGTTACCTCAGCGTCGATTGCTACGCGGAAAGCGTCAGCATGCAAAGTGCCCTTTGCAAGGACCCACCGGATCGGCATGACGAGTTCGCCCGTATACAACGAAGCAAGTTCACCAACGTAAAAGTGACGGTACCCGCGTGCATACATAGGTGTTAGCATCGACAAGTCCATGTCCTTGCGCCACTTTTCGGCATGCCAGATTTCGGAGACGGGGCCGTCCGGTACCTCGGGATAGAATTGCAGGTGTGGACGGATGAGAGGATTTGAATAATCCTGCTTGCGGATCAGGCTGTCGGCAGTGTCGAGAGGTTATGAGCACACACCGTGGCCACTAAAGTTCGGACATCGTTCATATAGTACACATTCCCATGAGCCGATTTGAACTGGTGCGTAGGGACACCGGAGAATCGTCGCAGGCTTGCTTGCGCTTGTCATAAGTGGTACAGCAACGGGACGTTCCGGACAGCACTCTCCTTGAGAATCCATAATATCACTCGCATAAGCGAGCTTGAGATCCTCATGCGTGGCAAGTTGTCGAGAATATCAAGAAGAAACATCTATGGGATGAAATAGGTTAGCACGCACACGGAGTTATGTTTGTGCCTGCTTGTCACTCACCAGTTTCGATTCATATGGGAACCACTCGGCATCGTCTTTTGGAAGGTGATACTGCCCGCCTGACGCCATACCGACAATGTCGTCTCCGTCAAGATGATCTTCAATGTCTTGGAGACCGGGTGTCAGAAATCGGCCGTCAAGATAACTCGATTCTGGGGCTTACTCAAGCTTTGCAGGACATTGGTGAGCGTGTCGTCACCTTCGTCGTTCTGCTTGATGAACCCGAAAACTTCGCCCACGTTCACTCCCGCCGCGCGGTCGAGTTGTTCTGCAGCCTGTGTCGCATCCCAGAGGCCGAAGTTCGAGATCACATCCATGAGCCATACTTGCTCGACGGCTGCATCCTTCTCGAGCTGCATAGCAAAATCTGCGGGGTTGAATGCGTACTTGCGCAATATGTCGTCGAAGACCGCAGACCCCTCGAATCCAAATGCATCTGGATACCCAGAATCTGCCACCACATCATGCTGAGATGTGCAAGGTGGAAGTGCAGTGTCCGCAGAGATCGCCGCTTCGGTGTCCGCCATAGCACGCAGGATAGTTGCCTGTCGATCCAGTTCCGCACGCTTGGATGCATCGCGGACGGCGAGTTGTTTCTGATGACCTTGCGTCAACAGATGGCTGGTCATGTTTTTTCGGAGAATCCACTCCCGCTCACCGCCGTGATGAGGCGTGCAGACCAAACAGCGTGTATATTTGCCGTCTTGAGACTCTTCTACACCTGGAAAAAAGTGTCTTAGTTCAGAGAAAGGAAACTGCGTTAAGTAAATGACATACAACCCTCTGGCCAGTCCGTTCTTCGAGCAGTCGGCATCGCGAGAGCACCCAAATCCGGATTCCAGGGAAATGGCGAGAACGAGAAGAGACTTGATCCAAGCCGAATGGTTTTCTTGAGACCAGTGTTGTCGACAGATTATACTGCACGCACGGCACCAGAACACATTCAAGCATGGGAGATGATGCACAGGAGATGATAAAGGACGGAGAAGAGGGACTTAGCGTGTCGCACGATCAAGACGAGTCAACAGCGCTTGCCGTGACGTCGGATCATGTGACTTTCATTGTTCTCATTGAACGCCAAATCGTGAACACGAAGAATGTCTCATCTCTTGTTCCCTCCCACCACTTGCCAACAGGTGCCCAAATTTCAACATAAAATGCTTGTCTCCGGTGCCCTCTTCGACTCGGCACCCTCCTCATCTTTTTTTCTGCTCTCATCTTCTCAGTTCTCTCACTCTCATGCCTTCCGATACTGTCAGCTTCGACAACTTCGACACCGTCATGGTCTCGGCCATGAATCGGGACAGCTCACCCGTCAAAATGGAGGATGGCCCCACCAGCATCCCCTCGCAACCCTCTCGCAAACGTGCTCACACGGACAACGGGAACGAGGACAGCGATAACGACAACGACAACACTTCTCCCCAGAGCACTGCACCACCTGCATCTGTCCTGACTGTTCTGGCTGCCGCTGCCGCCAGCGCACCCGTCGCTGATGCTGGCGCGAGCAACCTCCTCGCTTTTGTCCATCGCGAAGCCAGGCTCTAGCAGATTCCTGGCGATCAGGTCAAGCAGCTTGAAGCCTTTGCGGCGGTACGTGTGCACTGCTCTCACTGACAAGGACAACACGCTAACGTCCTTTCCCCTCAAGGACTCGCATGCCATGAAGCTCATCAAGCTCTTCATGCAAAACCTTGAGATCATGAACAGTCTCTCAAAGATCGTTGTTGCGACGCCCCCGTTCGCGGTCTCCGACACTTTGTCGGTTTGTCATTCCCATTCCTCCCCGGGCCATTGCTGATGATATTCTTTAGACGAACCTGAAAGAATTTGGCATCACAGCCATGCTCGTCCCGAACATTGCGAATTATAGAAACGAGCCAACGCGCATCGTTCTTGTGAGTGCTCGTTCTCAGGACTCGGAAATCAACTTTAACATGTATCACAGGATGTTGCGAAGACTTTGCGCTTCAACCTCCCGCCAAACATAGAGAATCTACCTTCAGACTGGGCCAAGGTCACGACCGCCGCAGGGTACGAGATCACGCAGATCCGTGCATCATTCAAGAAAATTGTACGTCTTCATTTCCCCTCATGTGCGGTACAATTCTTATGCTCCCATAGATCCTCAAAAGTCTCGAGGGCAAAGCCAAAGACCACGTCAATATCTTTGCACTGACCCAACAGCTCGCATCCAAGGCCAAGGTGACCGTGACCATCCCCCTCTGCTGCTGTGTGGCTCTGCTGGTGCGTAGCGCACATATCTTCTCAAGCGACTTCCTGATTGTGGCCTTTAGCGCCGCGTGCACACGTTAGATCCGTCGTTACGTTTCTGGACCCGTGTCGATGAATGCTTGGCTCATCTCCGTAAGGATGCAGGCAATGACAAGGCCAAACTCGTGAAGTGAGTGTTTGACTATTAGATGTCTTCCAGTCTAACACTACATGCTTTAGGGCCTACAAGGCTATCTTGAAAACCGATATGGAGTGCCATGGCGCGAACCTCCCCGGGATGGACACTATTCCTTCTGACGAGGTTCTGAACAGTCGCCAGCTCCAGGTGGTCTCCGTTATCGATGGGCCATCCCCGAGCAATGAGAACTGATCGGCCAAACGTACCTACATTTCGTTCTTATTACTGCCCCCAATAACAATGCCTATTATACCCACCCAAAATACCTAACATTGAGCAACTGCGTGATGTGATATAACAAGCTAACAAGCGGGATACATGTGGAAAACTGCGGGTGCAGGACTGCCTGGAGGGTAGGAACCGCATCTCGCTACAGCTCATACCCACCTGATTCTCTAGCTGATGTCCATAGGACTCTGGAACGATGGTGAGGCCATTTCTGCGTCAAGCTGGCCACCACGCAACATCACCCTGTCACACATGGCTTGACAGCCTGATCGCGATGGCGTGACCACGTGTCTCCCAGGTGTCAGCCGTGCCGAGGTGTACGCATGCACGATCCCGGCCTCAGGCATTGCCCCATTGAAGGTGAGTCCGTAGTTGATCGTCCCCTTCAGGTAACGCAACACGTGTTTTGCCGCCTTCAGGTGCTGAACACCGGGAGCCGCTGAGAAGGATTCCAGCACCTGGATGCAATATGCAAGGTCAGGACGGGTGGACGTCGCGAGCCAGTTGAGCCCGCCGATGATCTCTCAAAAGGCTCCCCCTCGACCTGTCAAATCTCTGCGGCATCCATCGGCTCGTACAGCATCTTGTACGCGCCTCCTGCCGGTAGCGGCGTCGACTCCGGGCTACAGTCAGCCATCCCCATTTGCTCAAGGAGGACCTGGCTAAACCCGGCTTGGGACATCCGAATGATCTTCCGAGCTCGGTCGTGTTCGATCTTGATACCAAGAACTTGAAGGTATTGAGGTTCGCCATTGGGACCGCCCATGTCCTTGATCATGTAGGCGTCTCCGAGTTCTTTCTTCGCTCTGGCCACCTCCTGGATAGACGTCGAGATGCCAAGCGTGTCGTCCGTGTGCGTCATGGTGATCGTCTCTTCGGAGCCAGTGATCTTGTTGCGAGTGCACGGATCGCTATAGAACAGTGAGTACCCGATGCTTTTGTACTTGGCACTGAGCGTGGTTGACCATGCATTGGCACCCTGCTTGGTGCCATATATCGCCTTGTTGAGCCGCCCGACCATGTGTTCCTTCCCCCACTCCTCGAACCCGACTGGTTGACGTATGTAGAGCTCCGTATCAATCGGGGCGTTGAGGAAAGCGCTCTCGAAGTTGACCTGAAAGAGTTCCATGTCATGGATGGCGGCCATGGCCAGTCCAATGCGTACAGTCTCCTGGCAAACAATGGCAGCGGTTGTAGACGTGTAGCTGATCCCGAACACCTGGCGGTCGCCGCGCCCTATGAGCCGAGCCTTGTGCCCAACCACTTCCCCATCACCGTTGACCTTCTCTGCAAACACCCACATCGTATTGATGTACTCCGCATCCTTTGGTGGCTCGACAAGGTCCCACACACGGTATTTCTCCATTTTCTTGAGCTCATTCTTGATAGGCTTCTTCCAGGTGCCGGGGTCGTGCATCGCTTCATGGATTGTCCATGGGATTTTCCTTCCCGACTGCCCAACAGCTCCTATGAATGCAAGCATCACGCCTGCTACTTCCACATCCGTCAAGGATTCTCCTGGTGCGAGGCAAACAAAGTTTGCTGAAAGGTTGGGCGGTGTCTCGGGAGCCACACCACCTGTGGCTTGGACGATGTCGTCCGGGGCGAGAGCGAGCACAACCGTAGGGTTGTGGCGCGGTGAACGGCGAGGGACAACGGGAGGTGCCAGCCTGCCAGGCATTCAGAATGGCGTGGAGGAGGAAGCGGTAAAGGCTGTGGAGATGGTGAGGGCAAAGGAGTCAATGCGGGAAGTGTCGACGGAGTATCCGACTCCTCGCTGTCCAAGGACTGGTCCTGGGAACCAACAATAGGCGCTTGGACAGTCGGCTGCACGGTGCCAGTGACGACCTGGTTCGACTCCCCCTCGACACTGGCACTAGACCGTGACCAGTGCCCAGAGCCCTCGTCAAAGACCACATCCCGCGACTTGTAGACCTTGTGCGACGCAGGTGAGTAAACCCTATACGCATCCAGACCTTTGTAGCCAACGAGGATACACTTGACCGTCTTCCAGTCAAGCTTCGTGTTGAACAGACTTATCCAAGTCAGTGAGACGCTCAGTCGAAGGGATACTTCGAGTTATATATTATACCTTATCCAAGTCAGTGAGACGCTATAGTAAGGTATGTAAGCAAGAGAGAAATAAGTGAAAGGTATAAAGGTTTGCTCACCTCAGTCGAAGGGATACTTCGAGTGAGGAGGCAGGACGAAATACGAGAGCCTTATATACCCAAACTGCTGTGCCATAAGAGCCAATCATAAAAGCCGTAAGAAAGGGGTGTCATAGTGTAGCATAATTAATCAGCGCCAAGAGTGCGCTCAGTCATCCACCACAGCTTTCATGTGAAAGCGTACAGTAAGAATCACATGCTCTGCACAGCCTCGCACAGGCGATTCCATATTGTTCCGGTTCTTCCGAGAACCTTCCATTCCTTTCCGTCACATATTACATAATGTAGTTGAAGCTATAGATCGTCCGCATTACTATCTTCCACTTAATGGGATGATCGAAAGCTAGCGACTCTCCTTCGCTTCTACTAAACCCATCCTCCCACTCAAACGGATGTGTGTGTCATAAGGGACAGGCTTGGTCAGAGCATCTGCCACTATATCCGCTGAAGGGGCATGAACCAAGGAAACCAATCCATCATCGACGCATTCCCGAATGTAATGCCAACAAATATCAATGTGCTTTAGACTTTTACCAGTGACAGGGTTTTGTGCACTAATAAGTGTGCCCCGGTTGTCACCATACAAGGTAAAAGGCACTTGACTCGGGTAGCCGATCTCTTGATAGAGGTTCCTGTACCAAGCTATCTGCTTTGCCGCTTCTGCCATTGCGACGTACTCCGCTTCATGGGTAGAATGGGAAATCGACTTCTGCTTCTTTGACATCCAGGCGATAGCACCGCCGGAGTAGATGAAGACATATGCAGATGTTGAGTGACGATTATCCCTATTCTCCGCCCAATCCGCATCAGAGAAACCAAATAGCTTGTCCTTCACTTTGCCATTGTAGCGAATGCGATAGTCCTGTGTACCAACAATGTACTGCAGAACGTACTTCGCCGCTTTCAGATGGGCCAAAGTGGGGTTCGAGCTGAACTGTGCCAGCCGTGTGACCGCATACACAATGTCCGGACGAGAACCAATGGCAATGTATATGAGACTGCCAATGAGAGACTGGTAGTACGTCCTAGTGTGCGGGTCTGCGTCTTCGGTTGCCTTTTCAAGGACAATACCGGATGGCAGGGGAGTGCAAGTGGGGTTCGCTTCAGACATCTCGAAACGGGCAAGCATTTCTGCTATGTTCCGCTTTTGATCTATCTCAATTGTCTTCTGCTTTCTGTCGCGAATGATTCAAATCCCAAGGAAAGAAGACAATTCCCCTAGGTCTGTCATCTCAAACCGACTAGCGATGGCACTTTTGATGCGCTTGATTTCGCTAAGCGAGTTCCCCATTAACGCCATGTCGTCGACATACAGTATCAAAATGATGACTGTGTTCCCCTCCTGTCGACAATAGACGTATAATCCCGTGTCCGAATAAGTACGGACAAAGCCCAACTCCTTTAGGAGTGCGTCAATTACTGCGTTCCACTGCCTAGCAGCTTGTTTAAGACCATAGATGGCCTTCAGTAGTAAGACGACTTTCTCCGGATGTGCAGGATCTACGAAACCTTCCGGTTGCTCCATGTAGATTTCTTCCTCCAGTTGCCCATGCAGGAACGCCGACTTGACGTCCATGCCATGTATTTCCCAATCTTCTTGTGCCGCCAATGCAAGGCAGAAACAAATTGTTTCGAACCGGGCAATGGGGCTGAAGGTTTCCGTGTAATCCTTGCCGTACTCCTGTTTGAAGCCTCTAGCGACCATGCGAGCACGAAATAGCGTGTCTGATTTACGCTTGAAGACCCATTTGCAAGTGATAATGTTTGCATCCTTGGGTCTGTCTGTCACGGTTCGCCCTTTTGCTCCGCTTTTTCCTTGCTTTCTTGCGCTATCTGATCTCACACCTGTGGATCAATCCCCTTTGATGGCATCGCTGATGTGCCCCTTGGTCTGTGCACATCCCCTCCCTAGTATATATAGCTGGCCTGCATGTATCTGTCAGAAACGCAGTTTATGAGACCGATGAACCGCCTAAGTCGCGACGATGAGAGGAGCGAGAAGAAAATAGATTCGAGAGTGCCGGGGTCTAGGGTAGTGCAACGTGCGCTACAGTACCGTATGACGAGATGGACAGTCTAGGGAAAAGGGAAGAGAAACACTGTCCTTATATACAAGTGGGAACGATGGTGCGATGCGATGCGATAGTGGTGCGAGCGGGGGGAACAATAGGAAAGGAGTCATGGGGCGGAGGACGAAGGTCCGGAGCAGTGATGTCATAGATAAGGATGCGGAACCCCGCTCGGAAGTCCGGGCAATGACGTCGTTGAAGCATGTGATGCAAGGGAAAGTCATGTGCCGTGACACGTCGCGTGTACGAGGTCTGCAAACGAAGAGAGAAATGGAGCGATCCGTGACATTACCCCCCCTTTAAGACGCGCTTTCGCCTGGAGCGCGATGTCATCTGCAAGGGTAGATGCGAGAAAATCGTCAAAGGAGATGCCGAGGGAACGCACAGGGCGGGGTGCGTTTGGATGGCGTTTGTGGAAGGCGTCGATCATGTCGGTGACCTTTGAGAGCGAGGAGCGAGGGAGCCAGGTATTCTCGGAGTCAGGATAGCCTACCCACTTGACGAGGTATTGTATGCCTTTCTTGTTGCGGGTCGGCTTCGAGTCGATGATGTCTTCAACGTCATATTCTTCTTCGTCATCAACGAGGTCAGGCGGCGGTTGTTCATAGTTTGGACCATGTGCCGTTGTCTCCTTGTATGCGGTGAGCAGCGAAGCATGGAAGACTGGGTGGATTCTCCACGTCTTCGGCAGCTTCAGGCGGTAATTCACTGGGCTAATGACGTCAACGATCTCGAAGGGTCCAAATCGTTTGGCAGCAAGCTTAGCTTTCGGCCTCGTCGTCTTCAGGTTTTTGCCTTCGAGCCAGACCTTGTCTCCAACGGCGAACAGTGTCGATTTGCTGATCGTGTCACCATTGTAGTGCTTCATTAAGTCAGATGCGAGGGCAAGGCTGGCTTTGATCTCTTGTCGGACTTCTTCAAGTTGACGGAGGCGTTCTTCAACTGCAGGGACCTTTGAGGACGGGTTTACGGACGGGTACATCCTGGGGAGGAAGCCGTAGAGGACTTCAAAGGGAGCCTTTCCAGTAGCTGCATGGGTGCGAGAGTTGTGAGAAAACTCGAAGAAGGGCAACCACTTCACCCAGTCGTCTTGACGGTAGTTGCAGAATACTCGCAGAAACTGCTCGAGGTTCTGGTTCTCGCGTTCGGTTTGGCCGTCTGTCTGTGGGTGATACGCTGTGCTGAGGGCGGACTTGATCCCGAGCTTCTCGTTGAGTGTACGCATCACCTGTCCAGCAAATTGGGGTCCACGATCCGAGATGATCTTGTCTGCTAAGCCGTAGTGTCGGTATACCTTATCGAAGAGAATGTCGGCCGTGCCATCGCTGGTGATCTTCGTTGTACATGGGGTGGTAACCACCATCTTGGTGAGGCGATCGACCACGACATTGACGGCGTTATAGCCTTCGCAGTCAGGGAGTTCGACGATGAAGTCGGTGGAGATGACGCCAAATGGTCGATCGGGTACTTCGTTTGGGATCATGTCGACGTGGGGTCGGCTGCTCTGTGTCTTCGTCGACTGGCAGGTTGCGCATCCTGCTACAAAGTCGCGGACAAAGACAGACATGCCAGGCCACCAATATTCACGACTCACAAGCTCGTAAGTCTTGAAGCGACCGGGGTGTCCAGCCAGGGGCGATTCATGGTACATTTTGACAATGTCGCGTCGCAACTCGTCATCCGCAGGGACGTATACCTTTCCTCTAAACAGGACCAGGCCTTCTTCGTAGTTCCACTCTTGAAGGTTCTTGACGAGTGTACGTGGTCCGTTTCGTAAGATGGCGTCCAGGGCTTGAATGACCTCGATGTCCTTGGTTTTGCAGTCGCGGATGCGTCGTCGGAGTTCGACATCACCGAGGGAGGTTACTGCTCCTGGCCTTGTTGCGCGTACTTGGAAGTACTTGGGGTCAAGCAATACGCGTTCCTTGTTGTCGTTTTCAACACCATCCTTGTGATCGGGTCGTCGAGACATTGGATCTGGGCGGTGGGAAATTCCTGGTTTATGAACGAGCGAGAAGTCAAATCGAGTGAGGAATAGAGCCCAACGTGCCTGTCGGCGGCTCAGCTTCTGTGCCGTCTTGAAGTGCTCCAGGTTCTTGTGATCTGTCCAGATTTCGACGGTGTCGGGGGCGCCTTCGAGGTAGTGGCGCCAGGCTTCAAGCGCACGGATGATCGCAAGCAGCTCCTTGTCGTAGATGTCGTAGTTCCGTTCCGGTTCCGATAGGGCCTTGGACAGATACGCCACTGGATGCCAGTGACCGTCGTCGCCTTTCTGCGAGAGTATACCTCCAGTAGCAAAGTCCGAGGCATCGACTTCAACGAGGTAAGGCTTCTTTGGGTCAGGCATGACTAAGACGGGGGAGGAAGTAAACGCAGCTTTCAGTGCGTCAAACGCAGTTTGGCAGTCCGTCGACCAGTCCCATGTGCAGTCCTTCTTTGTCAGATCAAATAGGGGCCGTGCAACCTTGGAGAAGTCCTTGATGAAACGTCGGTAGAAGTTGCCAAAGCCGAGGAAGGATTGCACATCTTTGACCGTTCGTGGTGTCGGCCAGTCCTGAATACCTGCTACCTTGACGGGGTCCATAGCGATCTTGTCGTGCGAGATGATGAGTCCGAGGTATTCGACAGAGTCTTGCTCAAAGACGCATTTCTCCGGTTTGAGGAAGAGGTCGTTGTCTTGCAAACGCTGCAGAACCTGCCGCACTATGGCACGGTGTTCGTCCATGGTGCGAGTGAACACCAAGATGTCGTCCATGTAGATGATGACCTTGCCCGAGTCGATGAGATCCTTGAACAGTTCATTCATCATTGCCTGAAATGTTGCAGGGGAGTTCATAAGCCCAAAGAACATCACCGTAGGTTCGAAGAGACCGCGATTCGTCTTGAACGCAGCCTTCCACTCGTCGCCTTCCTTGATGCGGACATTGTTGTAGCCCCAGCGAACATCCATCTTGGAGAAGATTTCTGCACCTTTGAGGCGGTCGACGATTTCAGAGATCAGTGGCAAGGGGTATTCATTCTTGACAGTGCCCTTGTTTAATTCTCGATAGTCCTGTACGGGACGCAGCTTTCCATCCTTTTTCTTCACAAAGAAGAACGGACTCGCCTGAGGTGACTTCGATGGGCGGATATAGCCCTTCTTCAGGTGGTCATCGAGGAAGGTGTCGAGTTCGATCTGCTCGGAAGGTGAGAGGGGGTAGATCTTGCACGGTTTGGGTTCAAAGCCGTCTTTCATGTCGATAGCATGGTCCCATGGTCGTCGGTCAGGAAGTCGCTCGGAGGTTTTCTTGTCGAATACAGGCGCAAAGTCGCGGTACGGCGGGGGGACTAAGTCTTCAAAGGTTTGCGGGCGTGCGTTCTCTTTCGAATGCTCTGCAAGCTCCTGCGCTTTTGTAAAGCCCGCGCGGATGGGTATTGCATCTGGATTAGGACCATCGGTTTCAGGGAGGATTCCGGCGCGGCGTAGTCCATTGATCTCCCAGTCTCGGAATACCATGGGCCGCTCGTCGTCGTCTTCAGTGAAGAGTCGTGCGGGTAGAGGGGAGCGATGGACCGTGCGGACGCGAACACCTTTGACTCTGCGTGCAGGAATAACATAAGTGGGGACTGGGGTCCAGGACACATATGCCGGCTCTGGGAAGGGATCGTCCACGACGAGAGGTGTCCTCGGGGTTTTACCTGCTTCAACCTTACGCTGTGATTGGACCGATGATGGTTTCCGTGGCTTGGTTGCGAGGTTCGTCACAGGAGGTTTGGACAGAGTGCACGAGGGAGGGCAGCGGAGCATGTCAACACGGTCTCGTTGCCAGTCTATGGTGGGATTGTGCTCGTCTAGCCAGTCTGTTCCAAGGATCATGTCATGATCGCCGATGTCGGTGATGAAGAACTCAGCTTCTTCCTCATGGTACGCCCTTGAATCTTGCGAGTATATCCGGATCCGCTGGGTCGTTGTGTCGCGTACCCAGCCCATGACGTTCTCGGTGCCATCCACATTACGCACGGGGAACGGGTTTTCTAGTTTTCTTGTGGTGAGCTTCTTGCGTTCAACGAAGCTTCGGTTCAGGATAATTCCTTCTGCGCCGCTATCAAGCAGCGCGTCTGCGTCGATTTCTCTTTTGGTAACTCGTCCGATCAGCTTGACTTTGAGCGTGATTGATGGTGTTTGCCTGTTCTTGGTGACAGTAGACAGATACAAACACGGGGGATACGATTGCTCACAGGTATGCATGGATGATAATACAGCGAAACGATTCGACGATGATACCAAAAGTCCTTTGCCTCCACCAGACGACGCGACTGGGGGGCGTTTCAAAAATCCTGCGATTCCAGGATGTCCTTCAACAGCGCTACTGCCTGCTCCTTGCCTTCCGCGTCCAGATCCTTCAGCTGGCGAGTGATCGCCGCGATGGTTTTGGATGGGTCGGGAGCTGCTTTCGCAGTGGACGGAGCCGTGTTCGTCGGCAGGGGAGGGGCCCTGGACCCAGTCTCTACTGCGCCCACCCGTCGCGCGCTCGAGTCGCGGTTGGGGCAGTCGCGAGAGACGTGACCGGCTTGTCGACACATGAAGCACTTGCCTTCGCGCATCATCTTTGCGCGCTCGTCGTCCGTCAGCTTTGCAGGGCGGGTCGAGGTATTGGTGAAGGCGCCGACTCGGCGCGACGAGGAGTCGTTGGTCGAACCGTTCGAGGTGAGCGCGACAGCCCCCTTGGACTGACTGCTCTTCCTCTCCGGGTTCTCTTCGAGCCACTGGTGGTTGATGCGGCGGGCGCGCTCCTTCCACTCCACGAGCTTGGTGGGGAACGGGTACGACCGGGCCACCTGCTTGCCGAGGTCACGCTGAAGTCCCTTCTTGAAAAAGTGGATTAGCGCCTCGTCGTCGTACGCTGACATGGTTGCCAGCATCTCAAACTCGGTGATAAAGTCAGTGACGTCCCGGGTGGTCATCGCGAGCTCGTTGATCTTACGCTGAGCCTCTATCTTCGGATCGACGGGCACAAAGTCTTTGCCAAACCTCTCGAAGAGCTCTTTGTAGGAGCTATAGTGGAGTGTGGGGGGCGTGGGGTCGAGGGTGTCGGCGTCTTCCTTCTCGTCTTCGTCGGTGAAGAGTTCCATGCGGCGATGCGTGGCCCAGGCTTTCGCCGTGTCGTCCTCCATCAGGCTGAGGAGGAGCATCATCTTGGCGTCATCTGTGGCATAAACATCCTTGTTAACGCGCAGGAACATGCGGAGCTCGAGGGAGAACCGGAGGGTGTCGCGTCTATCGCCTTTGAATGGCTTTGGCTTGGGGCCGATCTCCCGCTTGGAGACGGCAGGTTTGGATTCGGCGTCGGACATCTTGTCGAAGGGGAGGGGGACGGTGAGGGATTGGGCGAGTTCTTGATCAAGGCGGCGTAGAGTTTCTCGTCGGCGTTCTTCTGCTTCTTCAACTTCGTCCTCAACTTGTTTTGCGACAAGGAAGTCGGCGGGGGTGAGGAATTGCTGGTTATGATGCCACGACCAGTGATCTTGGACGGGACTGAACGAAGTGGGCTGCCACTCAACTACTGATCGTCCTGGGGTTCCGTTCTTGTTCCGTCTATAGGCGTACCACTTCCCAGTTGTGTCGTTGTGGTTGATCCCTTCTGGGACTTCGATTACAGTACGTCGACGGGGTGGGGGCGAGTTGGTCGGAGGGGGGTTCAGGAAGCGCTGTAGAACGTCCGCAGCGGTGGCAAAATCCGATTCTTCGACGTAGGGTTGTTCGTCGCGGTCGTCGAAGTACCAGTCTCGACGTTGCCGGTTTGGTTCGTCGTGCAGCCAACGTACGGATTCCTTAGTCTGCTGCGAGGTGAGGATATAGTATTCTTCGGGACAGTAGTCTCGAAAAACGCCTGGGGGGAGGTTCGGAGTGGGGGGACGAGGGGCTGTGGAGGACGTGATGATGGTCTAGAAGAAGTCCGCCGCGATGGGGCGACGGCCGAGGAGTTTCTTGGTGAGGTAGCCGGCTTTTACTGCCTGGCGGATCTTATGTTCGTGGTGGCGGCGACGAAGGGTCTTACCCTTGATGGTGGGACGGAGGACTGGTGGCGGGGTGGATTCGGGGGTCCGACGGTTAAACTGGGAGACGGAGGTGAAACTGGTTTGGAGGATCGGGTTGGGGGCGTCTTGGATGAGGTATGTGTGGTAGGTGGGGGCGTGGAGGGTGAATTCAAGGCGTTCGAGATCTACGTTGATGCACGTAGTGATTCGGACGTATAGGGCGAGGACGACAGTACCGTGATCCTTGTGCCACCTCCACTCGAAGATGCGGAAGTTGAGACCGTGCGCGGTCCAGGGATCTTTCTTGCAGAGGTTCTGTACGGGGACGAGGCAGTTGACGGTGACGGCGTCGGACCAAGGGTAGGGGAGTAGTGCGTCGTCGCGGGGGGTGATTGGCTTTCCGTTGAACGGGAGGAAGACCGGTGCGTTCGGGAGGTCCGTGGTGGGAGTTTTTAACGTCGTAGAGACGGCAGAGGTAGATGGAGAGAGGGGTGCGAGGTAGGCGTAGGGGTAGACTGTCCAGGTGTCAGAAACGCAGTTTATGAGACCGATGAACCGCCTAAGTCGCGACGATGAGAGGAGCGAGAAGAAAATAGATTCGAGAGTGCCGGGGTCTAGGGTAGTGCAACGTGCGCTACAGTACCGTATGACGAGATGGACAGTCTAGGGAAAAGGGAAGAGAAACACTGTCCTTATATACAAGTGGGAACGATGGTGCGATGCGATGCGATAGTGGTGCGAGCGGGGGGAACAATAGGAAAGGAGTCATGGGGCGGAGGACGAAGGTCCGGAGCAGTGATGTCATAGATAAGGATGCGGAACCCCGCTCGGAAGTCCGGGCAATGACGTCGTTGAAGCATGTGATGCAAGGGAAAGTCATGTGCCGTGACACGTCGCGTGTACGAGGTCTGCAAACGAAGAGAGAAATGGAGCGATCCGTGACAGTATCTAGTTCCTTAGTCTTTCCTCCTAGTCTTTACCGGCTTAGAGTGCAATGTACTGTTCTCCCTTTATTCCCTGATTCCCCCTTCCTCTGAGCCACTGCCTGTGTCGCGACTTAGAAGGCTATTGGATGCATTCCTTAGTCGGTCGTTCTTGACATTAGGAAAGACTCTTCTTACTTCTACCTCGCGACGCTTTTGATGCACTTCCACTCGTTCTATGACCCCTCGTCCCCCATCGCTCGTCTGCCTTGCACCACAGACCATGCGCGACCGTCTATTGCTAGACGTTAAATACTGCTATCAGGTTTAATCAGCTTATCGCTCCCCCATCGCTGACATCATCGGACTTAGAATTTTGGACACCGCGCGCACCAGACCCCCACCCAGACCACCAGACCCCCACGTGATCACCCTGAGCATGGTGCATAACTGCTTCGCAATTCAGAACTGTTACTGTGGCAGACGGCGATGTGGATCACTGTCAAAGCCAGCGGGGTAAGCGGAAAGTAGCCCACTCGCTGCGCATGGTTGGCACTGGTTTGCTGAGCTCTATGTGGCACTAATGGAGATGAGGAGCATCGGCAATGCATTGGGTTGGCAGGAGTTTGCACTGGCCGCTTCGGCGGCTATGGCCTGAACCTTGATTGCTTAGCTGCGACCCCTCCTGCATGAGGCTATAAACTGCTCGACTTCGACCTCGACTTGGACGCCTGAAGGATGGTGCTAGAATTGGTATTTTGGACCTTTTTTTTTACTTGTTTTACTTGTTTTGTTCGCCGGGTCGTCGAACCTTGAAGCGGGGGTATTGTCACGGTTCGCCCTTTTGCTCCGCTTTTTCCTTGCTTTCTTGCGCTATCTGATCTCACACCTGTGGATCAATCCCCTTTGATGGCATCGCTGATGTGCCCCTTGGTCTGTGCACATCCCCTCCCTAGTATATATAGCTGGCCTGCATGTATCTAGTTCCTTAGTCTTTCCTCCTAGTCTTTACCAGCTTAGAGTGCAATGTACTGTTCTCCCTTTATTCCCTGATTCCCCCTTCCTCTGAGCCACTGCCTGTGTCGCGACTTAGAAGGCTATTGGATGCATTCCTTAGTCGGTCGTTCTTGACACTGTCCACCAATCTCCAAGTTCCCATTTTGTCTAGCACGTTTTTCTCATATTGACACGCTTCCCTCCACTGCACCGCTTCGCGCGATGCCATTGCTTCCCCAAAAGACTGTGGGTCAGGCGATGCTGCTGTATCCAGCAAAGCCAAAAGCGAAAGCATTCCTCCCATTACGTGACGATGACCTCCTCGTCTGCCCATAGTCGCATCGACCTGGCTAGACCTCCCTGCACTGTGCGCATTATCTGGATTATTGTAGCGCGGGTTCAAACCTGCACGATTCCGTCGCGGCCTTTGTTCAGGCGTGACAGGCTCATGCGAAGGTGGGGAGTAGTCTGCATGTGGGGGGTTTGCCAGAGCGTCGTGGTACCGACTAGTTTGAGGAGTTTGTGGGAGCAGTGTAACTCCCACTGCAGGAGTACGCGGTGGAGTTTGTGGTGGTGAAGGGGATGGAGAAAGGGTAGTGAGGTCAGAGATGACAGACTCCATCTCCTTGACCTCTTCCTCTTCATGCTCGGACGGTGGAGTTTCAACTTCTTCCTCACCGCCGTCTTTCTTTTCTTCGTCTGCTGCAGGACCAGGATCGGCTTGAGTAGGTGCCGATGGTCGAGCATGACGATGCTTCTCAGGAATTTCGACATCTGGAACTAAATCTTCCAGACGCACAACAGGTGGCGGCTGAACCGGAGCTGGCAAACTCGGTTTCGCCGGGAAAGAGGTTTCGTCAAAGTCTACCTCGCCGTAGGCAGCAATGACCATAGTTCTCTTTTCCTTTACCCACAACCGATACCCACTGGCACCGGGTTCATAGCCAATGAACGTCGCAGGGAATGTCTTTCCTTGTAGCTTGTGATGTTTGTCCTTGACTATGAATGCCTTAGCAGCGCAACCAAATACCCTAAGGTACGTGACATTGGGAATATCCTTTCCCTTTGTCCAGCGCTCAAGCGGAGTGTGCCACTGTTGAATCCGAGTCGGTGTACAATTGTAGATGTGGACAGCAGCTTCGACTGCATACTGCCAGAATCCTAAGCTAAGGCCAGCGTGGTGAAGCATAGCCATCGCCTTTTCAAGGATCGTACGATTGAATTGTTCCGCTCGTCCATTAAGTTGTGGCGTGTACAGCACAGACATGTGATGTTCTATTCCCAGTTCTTTGAACCGATCCTCGAGTTCCCGACTAGTGAACTCCCCTCCATGATCGGAGTGGAAGATTCCTATCTTTTCGCCCGTCTGATTTTCGGCCCACGCTCTGAAGTGCTCGAACACTTTCACGAACTCGCTTTTAGCCTTCAGATAGTAGATAGCACCAAAAGACAAACTATCGTCGAGAAACGTAGCCATATAGGTGTTTCCTTGGATCAATTTTATACGCATGGGTCCTGCTAGGTCAGAATGAATCTTTCCCAACACCCGCGTAGCGCGTTTCTCTGAAACCGGGAATGTTTGGCGTGTTGACTTTCCCATCTGACAACCATGGCAGTAATCAGAGGGACGAGATGCTGGGTCAACGTGCACTCCTTTGACAACGTCTGGTGTTAACTTTGTGAGTGTACCATGAGAGACGTGTCCAAAATGTTGGTGCATAATGTCCGCTGTAGTCATTTTGACCTTTTTCGCTTTCGCCGAGTTGACCATTACTGTGGGCGCAGGGTGTAACGTGATCCAGTATACATTCTCCTGCTTTGTGACGTGCCCCACAGTAGTGTCTCCCTTTGAAATGGTGCGTCTGCCAGACCCACGGAGTTCGATGGTGAAACCCCGTTCCTCAAGCATGCCAACCGAAATGAACCGGTGCATAGCGAGAGGGGCATGGAGGACCTTGTTCAGGGTAACCTCCATTCGTTTCCCTTCAACAACAGAGACCGCGCACACCGTGCCAACGCCTATATAGGTCATCTGGCCACCATTTCCGAGTGTTATTGGACGCGAGTCCTTTAACGGTGTGTACGACTCGAAATTGCCTCGGTGCGGGGTTACATGTTGTGAACAGCCAGAATCCAACATCTAACGGGTGTACCCAGGGGCGATATACCAGGAAACCTTCATGTCATTGGCGTCCGAAGACGAAGACGCCTGCAAGGTATTTACAGTAGGTCCCCCGCCGCCGCCCCCTCCACCTTTCTTCTTCGCCTCTTCCTCATCCTTCTTGCGCTTGCGACATTCAGCCCTTTTGTGGCCAGGCTTGTCGCAGTAGTAACATTTGAGGTCCTTGTTGTTTTTCTTCTGCGCAGATGACGACGATGAGAATCCTCCTCCCTTTCCTTTTCCTCCTGCCTTGGAGAACACGAGGGTAGCGACTTTACCCTTGTGACGAGACTCCTCCTCAATGATGCGAATGAAGATGTCTTCAGAATTCGCCTTGGTGATGTCAGGGAAGGAGTTGAGGATGACAGGAACTAACTCCTGGAAGGAGTCAGGGAGAGCCTTGAGGATGACGAAGGCGTGGAACATGTCGGATAGTCCGAGACCATTATCGCCTAGGATATTGTACTCCTCCGTCATCTTGTCGATTTGAGGACGAAGGGGCTCCAACTCGGAGAGGCAATGTTGTTGGTAGAGATCGAAGCTGGTGAATGCGGTCATGATGCCAGGTCTGGAGTAGATCCCCTCCAGGACCTCCCAGGCACCATAGGACGATGTGCAGTACTCTATCTTGCTGCGCACAGCAGTGACACAAGCGAGTTTGAGAAGACCGAAGGCTGCATCATCATCGTCTTCCCAGTCTCCTCTGACTTCATTGTAGTCTTTGCCAGAGAGAGTGGAGAGTTCTAACTTGGGCGCCGATGTAATTTGGATGGTAAGTTCACCCTTGGCTTCCGCATCCTTCTTCTTCTTCTCGAAGCCAGTGATCTCTGTGCTCGTCGAGGGACGAGGCTTCTGGCCATTGACGACGCGCCACAGTTTCCTGCTCTGCAGCAGGTCCTGCATGTTGCACAACCAGGATTTCCAGTTCGTCGCATCGAGTTTGACGAAGCTGGAAGGGAGCGAGTTTGAAGACATGATAAGTCTTGGTGGCGATAATGTGGGTTGAGGAGCGGTCAGACCCAGATCCCCAAAGTCGCAAAGAGGCAGCAACCCTCCCCTGTGTCTGTACTCTAAACCAGAAACCCAAAGGTTCCTGCTCTGCCTCGACGTCCATGCGCGCCTATAGTACTTGTATGAACAGTTATAGTATGTGATGCGCAGTTGTAACAGGTGCTCCAGGGTGGATTGACTACCTCCCTCTGGATTGGGACACCTAAACCGGTCCGCACTTAAGGGCACTAGCCAACCGTTCACAAGTACCTATAGCATCACGCTAGGCTCCCCTAGTGTTTGCCTAACTACCTAAGTATAGTAATTATGTACTGGCTTAGCGACGACACGAGCGTCGCCAGAGGCCCTTCCTGCCAGCTTCCTCAAGTGAGGTCACTTGGTTTCAGGGTGCTACGACACTACACGTCCTAAGACGTCTTCAGGGCGGCTGGGAACGAAACGCCCGCACGCAACCTGGGTAAGTAAAAGTCCATGCCCCTAATGGGCCAAACTGTATCGTAGCGCGCAGAGGGACGGAGGACAAGAGGACTCGCAACGGCTTCTGCCCGCTTCAGGGCTCCCTCGCCGCGCTTGCGTTACCCCTTCAGGGTGAGGACACAATGCAAGGCCCGGGGCCAAGCAAATTGGGGAGCGAGTGGGACAAATGAATGTTACTCGCCTTTGAAGAACTTTGTACGACTTGAGGGCTAGATAGATAGGCCAGGGCCCATAACCTGTTTGAACAGACTTATCCAAGTCAGTGAGACGCTCAGTTGAAGGGATACTTCGAGTTATATATTATACCTTATCCAAGTCAGTGAGACGCTATAGTAAGGTATGTAAGCCAAAGAGAAATAGGTAGAAGGTACAAAGGATTGCTCACCTCAGTCGAAGGGATACTTCGAGTGAGGAGGCAGGACGAAATACGAGAGCCTTATATACCCAAACTGCTGTGCCATAAGAGCCAATCATAAAAGCCGTAAGAAAGTGGTGTCATAGTGTAGCATAATTAATCAGCGCCAAGAGTGCGCTCAGTCATCCACCACAGCTTTCACATGAAAGCGTACAGTAAGAATCACATGCTCCGCACAGCCTTGCACAGCCGATTCCATATTGTTCCGGTTCTTCTTAGAACCTTCCGTTCCTTTCCGTCACATATTACATAATGTAGTTGAAGCTAGAGATCGTCCGCATTACTATCTTCAACAGTTTCCGGATTAGGCAGGTATTGTGGGACCAGGTGGGTGTCCCCTCTCAGTCGCCATGATTTTGAACTTTCGAAGGGCCCGACAGCCCAGCTGCTGGAGCCTGGGGCACAAGGCAGCAGCGCGCGCCTGCCTCCCGCCTCCATCCACCGCATTCCCTCCAACTTCCTTCATCAAACTCGTGCGTTCATCTCGAATCTGAGAGTGGCGGCGCTTGACGATGGCCACAGATACGACAGGACGAGCTCAGCGGTGCTAGTAAAAAATGGACACAGAGGTGATACAGAGGATCTTGGATTCCTTCAAGCCATACCGCAACTATGATTGGGAGGTGCGTTGTGGCCCTCAAGGAACTCAAGCGGACAGCTGACGATTCTTTTGTTTGCAGGCCCCCGTGACAACACCTCATCGCGTACGCTTGCCAGTCGAGCTCTACCGGCCGATACTCGAGGCCATGTTCACCAACACCGTCTTCTACGAGCACACGCTCCACTTCCTTCTTTACACATCCCGAGCGTGGCGAGCGGAAGCCGAACGCATCATATACACCGACATCAAGGTCCCAGAAAACAGCCTGATGCTATTCGCCAGGACAATCATATAACGTCCTGACCTCGGACGTTATGTTCGGTCCCTCGACTTTTATCGACGCCTTCCCCACGCGCCCACCCCGGAAGACTTCGCGCTATTCGACGCCATGCTCCACTCCCTCCCCAACCTCAAAGAGATCGCCCCTCACTGGAACCCGTCCCACCTGGCCCTCTACACGATAGTATCTAGTTAGATAGTGTGATGGGGGGTGGGTCGCACTATCTAACTAGATATCAAACCGCTGCATTCTCCGCCCGTACAGGCCAGCCCGTAGAGCGCCTGCCATAAATGGTGAAGGCATCAGGGCAAGGCTTCTTGCGCTGATGGGGATTTGTCATCCCGCCTCCCGCCCTCCGAGTCCATGCTCGCTGTCGGCAACAGCGAGCTTGTTCACCTTGCTCCCTCCCCCTCGCATCACACCATTGTATATATATATTATCTCTCATGAGAAATCACAGTAGATGATACTTGCGAGGAAGTACCCCTGCCGACGACAGCGCCGCACGCTCTCCAAGGCGCGGCTTCCCGATTTGGAAGGCGACTCGGCAAGGGCCGAGGGTCGAGCTCGTCGTGTTCGACGATGTGCTGAGCTCCTTTCCTTCGTCCGATAGTGTATTTAAATAGCAGATAAGAATCTAATACAGTATATTAGTGTGCTGTAGAAACCGGATGAATTTAGGACCACAGGGTAGAGTGCAATGGGAGAGATACTATTCACTCTGCCAAAAGTCGCACTAAATCACCTACCTTTAGCTGTATCACCATGTTGGGGGAGCCTGTACACTACAAGGGCAAATGTTTATGTTGAAGGTACCTATTTGACAGGATATCACGCCATCCGACGCCCTACTATACCATGTATTGAAGGTATAGCAGAGGATCAGTGTGGGAGATCTGACCTTGGGCATGTCGGGGACGTGAACTACTCCGATTTTCTATACGCTTGCAACGCTGGGCGCTCACACTTTGACGCGTAGATATGGTTCTATATAGTACGTAAGTGCTATATATAAATTATTAGGCTTGTGGAGAAGGTAACAAGAACGACAGGATCCAAATACAAGTGGAAAAGGGTGTAACAGAGCACAAACTCTGGTGTTCAGTGAATACCATTTGATCTAGGCTGCCAAAAAATAGGGTTCAGTGCGCATTCATGTCCCTTCACATGCCCCTAAATTTCCTAAGAAATTTGAGGCGGGTGGGGGACAGGGCTTGTGTGAATATGGTGTTGAACGTTAGAGTCGCGTGGTTGTGTACAAGAAACAGCACGCAGTGGTAGCGCGTTCACCGACCCGACATGTACATCTCCCCCTTCGCATGTCCCACTCACCTCAGATTTGTTGTGACATTTAGGGGCATACTAAGGGACATGAATGCGCACTGAGCCCTATTTTTTAGCAGGCTAGATCAGATGGTATTCACTGAACACCAGAGTTTGTGCTCTATTACACCCTTTTCCACTGGTATTTGGATCCTGCTGTTCTTGTCACCTTCTCCATGCATCTGATAATTTATATATAGCATCTAAGTACAATATAGAACCATATCTACGCGTCAAAGTGTGACCGCCCGGAGTTGCAAACGTATAGAAAATTGGAGGAGTTCGCGTCCCCGACATGCCCGAGGTCAGATCTCCCACACTGATCCTCTGCCATACCTTCAATGTATGGTATAGTAGGGCATCGGATGGCGCGATATCCTGTTAAATAGGTACCTTCAACATAATAATCCGCTCTTGCAGTGTAAAAGCTCCCCCAACATGGTAATACAGCTAAAGGTAGGTGATTTAGTGCGACTTTTGGCAGGGAGAATAATATCTCTCCCATTGCACTCTACCCTGTGGTCCTAAATTCATGCGGCTTCTACAGAAAGGATATATAGTATACTACATCCTTATCTGCTATTTAAATACACTATCGGACGAAGGGAGCGAGCTCAGCACATCGTCGAACACGACGAGCTCGACCCTCGGCCTTTGCCGAATCGCCTTCCATATCGGGAAGCCGCGAGCGTGCGACGCTGTCGTCGGCAGGGGCACTTCCCGCAAGCACCATCTACTGTGAATTCCCATGATATATATATATGTATACAATGGTGTGATGGGAGGGGGAGGGAGCGAGGTGAACGAGCTCGCTGTTGCCAACAGCGAGCACGGACTCAGGGGGCGGGAGGCGGGATGATGACAAATCCCCATCAGCCGTGAGAAGCCCTTGCCCTGATGCCTTCACCATTTATGGCAGGCGCTCTACGGGCTGGCCCGTACGGGCTGAGAATGCAGAGGTTTGATAGCTAGTTAGATAGTGCGACCCACCCCCCATCACACTATCTAACTAGATACTAGTGCTCCTCAATTACGATTTGCGACGAGCGACGAGCGTGTCTCAGACGCGTGCCTGCGTCCAAAAATGTAGATACACATGAGACATCGCATTTCCGGCCTCAGAAATACAAAATAATTGATATGGCTGTGCGATCAACAAACCCCACCGTGAGAAATCTCAATGGCTGAGTAAGTGTCAGAAACGCAGTTTATGAGACCGATGAACCGCCTAAGTCGCGACGATGAGAGGAGCGAGAAGAAAATAGATTCGAGAGTGCCGGGGTCTAGGGTAGTGCAACGTGCGCTACAGTACCGTATGACGAGATGGACAGTCTAGGGAAAAGGGAAGAGAAACACTGTCCTTATATACAAGTGGGAACGATGGTGCGATGCGATGCGATAGTGGTGCGAGCGGGGGGAACAATAGGAAAGGAGTCATGGGGCGGAGGACGAAGGTCCGGAGCAGTGATGTCATAGATAAGGATGCGGAACCCCGCTCGGAAGTCCGGGCAATGACGTCGTTGAAGCATGTGATGCAAGGGAAAGTCATGTGCCGTGACACGTCGCGTGTACGAGGTCTGCAAACGAAGAGAGAAATGGAGCGATCCGTGACAGTAAGCATGTTCGGTTTGGCGGCGGCGTGGTCGTTGTTCGACGACTTTGCCGCTCGCCGCTGGGTATGGGCCATGGTCTTCTCGCCCTACGCTCCGCCGATGTTCAACTTTCCTTCGGCACCACTCTCCCAACATTCCGATCTCTTGCCGTCCCCTAATCCTCTTGAGACTCCCATCCATGAACGGTCCAATGAGCGGTCACACAGCACCCTGCACCTTCAGCCACCACACCGAGGCGACGAAAATATCTTCTCCCTTGCCACCAACAATTCCCCACCTCATCAGAGGGGCTCGCATTCTCGGCCGGCATCCCTACAAGCTTACTCCAACAGCCCAGTGAGCGGATGGCAACCTCGTAGCCCAACAGAGCAGCAACATGGCGGAAACAGTCCCCTCACCCCGCAATTTGATGTCTCGTTCGACAACGACAACTACTTTAAGCCTCCGACCATGATGCAAGGCCCATATCTGGACCCCTCATTCCGTTCACCTATGGCCCACATCGGGCCAAACGCGCAACAGCCATCTCTTCGCGGAAACCACAAGAACACGTATGCAGGACTTTTCCCACTGGTACGTTCTATATTCATCAATAGGTAATTTGGCTCTCATGATATCTAGCTTCCTCAAACCCCGCCTCCACAAAACATTGAAGGTCTCCGAACAGGGCTTGTGACGCCTTCTCCCACCCCGCTTCCACTTTCCCTTCAGCCTCTTCGAGTGCCGCCAACCCGTCCTTCACATGTTTTTGCACTCCCTTCTTCCCACACGGTTACAACAGCCGCGACGGCGGCTCCAAGCCCACTTCTTCGACCCAACTCGTCCGTCGGGCCCAAGCAAACCGCTGTTTGCAATCCATCTGTCGCGTTCACCCCATCCAGCGCTCTGAGCGCGTCCACCGCGCTCTACCCATCTACCACGCGCAACACATCTGCTGTATCCAACTTGTCCACCGCATCCAAACCGTCGGCTGCACCCAACCCATTGTCTGCACCGCCACCGGCATCCACGACAACCACAAACAAGTCAAAGAGAACTTCCAAAACGAAAACCAAGAAATCGGACGACGCGGAATCGGTGGCACCTTCGAAGCAAAAGCGAAAGCGGGCGAAAACAGGACT
Source organism: Amylostereum areolatum (assembly GCA_012932865.1). Taxonomy (NCBI): domain Eukaryota; kingdom Fungi; phylum Basidiomycota; class Agaricomycetes; order Russulales; family Stereaceae; genus Amylostereum; species Amylostereum areolatum. The sequence continues at coordinate 53,511 of SAXG01000100.1, forward strand.
AGGGGCAAACTCCGGAGTAGGAAACCGGCGTGTACATGGTGGCTCCGACGTGGAGATTGTGGAACTGACACAAGCGCAAGCCGACGCATCGTCTTTAAAAGCCATGGAGATTAACAGTGACAGTGACGGTCCTGGTAGCAACAATCGTGCACTTTCGGCGAGGGAGAAAATCGAGGCGGTTGTGGTGATCACGTCCGAGGATAACTGGTCAAAGCACCGGATTGCCCTTGCGCAAATTGCCATCCATGTACGTGGTCTCGCATATACATTGATGTCTCTCTAACACTGTCTGTTTGTTAGATCGCAAGTGTCACATTGAAGGGTCGGGTCACCGCAAAGCAAGTCAAAGACTACTGGGATGGCCACGCATGGCCAAAGTACAAAGCCGTGCGGGCATGCCAGGAGCACACGGGTGGTGGCGATGGTGATGCAAATCGGCAAGCAGCCTCTCAGACGGTCAACTTGAAGGGGGAGAAAAAGAAGAAAGCTCGTGTGCGCAACCAGTATTCTGACGCCGTTCTTGACGAGTTCGAAAATTCGGAGGTGTTTGAACTCATCGACAAAGTGTACGTCTATGGCCTTCTATCTTGTATACGACGAGAAGGGCTAACGCGGTGTATAGGGCCCATGATGATGAATCTGTTGTACGTCTGGATGATATGAACTCGGGGGATCCTATTACCATCTCTTCGGATGATGAGGCACCGACGTTGGGCAGCGATGTAGACGATGCACCACGCAAGAAGAAGGCAAAACGGGGGCGTCGTCAACGTGCAGTGTCTCCTTCCGATTCAGACGACGACCATGCTACATCACAAGCGCTAGCGCGTGCACGTTCAGGTCTAGAGGCCAAGGCGGCTCGTCAGGAAGCAAGCGATAAGGTTCAACTGGACCTTGCACGGCGGAGGGATGAGCGGGAGCAGATGGAGTTTGAGGAGCGACGTGCAAGAGCTGAGAGAGTGGAAGCTCGCAAAAGACAAGAGGAGCGTATGACACGCTGGCAACGTGCCATTGACATGCTTGATCATGCGAATCCTCTGGTCCGCCAGCGTGGAGAGCGCGAGTTGGAAAAGCTGACAGCGGAAGAAGAGCAGTCGGACGGGCACTATAAGGACATGTCCGACTGTTTCCCACCGTTTGATGTGGTGAATTTCCGAATTGAGGTGAATTTTGGGGTGATTTCGACAGGTGGTGATTTGGGGCTGTTTTTCAGACAAGCGTGACAACCGCTTTACATGGTTATTTCCATCAGCGGTTCCTTGGTCACGAACTCGTAACAATCGTCACGAACCAGTGATGGTCAGTCACGTATCCGTGATGTCGCCAGCTCACGCGCATGGTTCGACTTCAGCTTCTTCCTCAACGACCATGGCGACTCGGCGACGGGTTCAGTCGTCGTGCACTCTCCCTCTCCACCCTCCCCTTCCATGTTCTCGTAAGGACACATAAAGTGTACACTAAGTCTGGGCAACTCTTTGCAAAGGTACGTCTTCGTATTAATCTATTTTTTTCCTTCTATCCTCCTCTGGCTCGTCCCGCGCATGCTTTGTAGCATGAAGCGGCTCGTTCACGGTTCACTCAACATCACAAACCCAGGCCATATGGCCTCTTACGCATTATGCATCGGTGACAGCGGCTCTTCACCGCCGTTGCCGGTGCTCTTGCACTGTCTCATTTCTCTTCGGTGATGGTGACAGTCTCTTCGGCTGCTGACTTTTGTTTACATAGAGCATGGCCGGGGACTGTCATTGATGGACACAAAACGGGGGATGCTAGGGTATCATGGGGGTGAGTATTCCGCCTTCTCTCCCTTGCCACGGAGCGATATTAACTGTTTGGACAGGCCACGCCCCACGCGCGCATCGCTTCGATGCTGCTGCTTACACTCCAGCCATTCCAACCATTCGCATTTGGGCCCGGGGCGTGCGGGTGGACGTCATGAAGAGGAGACGTGGTTACGCGAGAGGGTCTCGTTGGGTACCGCCAGCGGTGTGCATAGATTTGTATATAGTGTATATTGTAGTGTGATTATTAGCTCATAATGCCATGTGTCTGTTTATGAACACGTAAAGTGCTGGATCCTGCCAAGGGTTTTGAGGATGAAAGCTGCTGTATATCACCATGGGGTGTTGCTTTTCACTGTTTTTCATGCTGATATTCACGCGTCGGCGTTACGAGAAAGTGAGAATTCGTGACAAAAAAGCGGTGAAATGGTACTTTTTTCCGGTGATTTTCACATCACGAAAATCACCCCGTGCAGGACTGAAATTCATTCCATGGTACTGAAAACGAGTACTTCGAGCGGTGGAATTCACCGCCCAAAGAGGTGTAAAGAGTGGTGAAAATCAGCTCACGGTACCCTCCTAGTGCGGGGAAGATTTATACGCATAGTAATTTTTATCATCGTCCATATTCCTAACTACATTCAAATACTACTTAAGTTGTTTTAACTGCCCTTGCCTATACAATGAGGTCAAGCAACTGTCTACGACGGAGTAAACCTCCTCGATATAAATCATCACCCTCCATCGGTACATCAGGTTGAGCCCCTGCTTCTCCTCGGATATCCTGCGCGTCTGAATCCTCCCTCCCGTTGTACCCACGAATGGAACAGGGATCATCTCCACGCTCCTCAAGCATGTTATGGACAATCATGAGTGACTCTACACAGCGGTACATCTCCCGCAATGAGCGTCCAGGGAGTGAACGAAGGGCTGGGAACCGTCCCTTGAGTCGGCCAAAGGCATGCTCAACAAATATCCGCAAGGAGGAGAGCCGTTGGTTGAATCTCTTGCGCCGTTGCGCCTCTTCCCTATTTTCAGTGAGATCATTGTCACCGAAGGGCCGGATAGTGAACACGGTCAGTGGATATCCTGTGAGGTACACCAGGAGCCATGTCAATTTTCCTAACGCCGACTCTGATGCTGGAACCACATACCTTTATCAACTAGAATGTACTCGTGTTGGCGGAAGTAATCTTTACGATGCCGCCACAGATGTGAGTGGCGGAATACTCGGCTATCTTGAACAGAGCCTGGCCAGCCAAAGTCGTACGAGGTGAAGATTGCGCGATGGTCAACGGTCGCCTGTATGATGATCTAGAGGCAGGGCATGAGTGACGAGAACCCAGACAGCCAATAATCACGTACTGCATATCGCTTTTTCCTACACCAGAAAGCATACCCGTTGACAGACGGTTTGTCGGTGAGGAAGATATAGCTGCCGTCGCCGATGCCGATACAGCCCGTAAATCCCCACTCCTTCGCCATTTCCGCAGATAGAAACTCTCTCCGTTCCACACCCGGCCAAGCGAGATGCTCATCACGGATGTTGCGGAAGGCCCTGCAAACACGGTGAACGTACAGGTAAGCAGTTCCCTCCGCGATAGCCATGACTGCAGCTGTCTTGATGGCTGTTTCGGCACCCATTCGCACAAGAAAGGTGGCGAGTTGGTACTTGACAGGTCGTTGTGGCCGATTGTGAGTGCTTTGAAATATGGGATCGTCCTTGATGGTGTCGTGGAGGTACCAGAAGCTTTCGCGGTCCATTCTAGTGCTAACATGAGTTTGACGGCTACAAGATCAAGGCAAACTCAAGACGCACCGAAACCATGCCTTAAACATTCTGTCTGATGTGTCCTTCAGTAGGAAATGAAAGAACTCTTCGCATTTTTCCTGTATGTATGGTCCACGAGGCCCGAAACGTCCCGAGTTGTGTTGGGAGGCTCTCTTGTGTTCCAGAGCAAGCTTTGCAACGGCGAGGGCTACGAGTTCCTCATCAGGATCATCGGCATCGGCAAGTAGGATGACGGAAAGTGCTTCCAGTTGCTTGTACTTCTTGTCGGAGAGGGGGCGATGGGGGCGACGGGCACGATTACGGTGACGAGGCATGAGAGAGCGTCGAGACAAGGCAGTTCGACTCGGAGGAGGAACTTCGCCGGTCGCATGCCTCCCGACGGACCACGTGTCTATTAACCCTAAAATCAGTGCACAACATAATCTCAGGTTCAGATGTCTTTTCTCTCTCTATTCCTCTATTAAAAATATTGACGGACGTCTCAGGTCCCAGTCTGAGACACGCTCGTCGCTCGTCGCAAATCGTAATTGAGGAGCACTACTATCGTGTAGAGGGCCAGGTGCCCGTCCGACAACGCCAGCATCCCTCACCTCGTCGAAAAGGAGAACGCCAAGTTGTTCACCAGTCGGCCGTTCCATCTCGAACGCGTGATGGCGCACAACCATTGGAACCAGGAGACGGTCGAATTCCTCATCACGCAGCCTGAAATCCGCGAGTTCCAGATCTTGGCTTGTGACAAGCCCGTCCCGGACCCCGACGACGTGCCCCATTCCGTCCTTAGGAAATGTGTTATGCTCGTGACCGCGCCCGGCATCACCCCGTCCTTCAAGGTCCTGCCTCCCGTCCGCTTTCTGCAGGTCTACGTGAACGACTGGGGCACCCTCGAGGAACGCGTTCAGGAAGCCGTGGAGATTGGCCTGTTCGGGGAGACGTTGACCAGCCTGGCGGTCGCGCGGCAGTTCATCAGGGACGGGTATCTGTCCATGGCGACGATCCTGGAAGGGTTCGCCGCGAAGTGTCCCAAGCTCACCATCCTGGGGCTTTTTGATTGCGCAGACTTCGTGAGTAAGTCGTTCCTGCGATGAGTACCTTGCTAATCATTCGCGTGATCCCAGTCCAACTGCGACAACGCCAGGATCCGTCAACTCGTCTCGGACAACTTCCCCAACCTGCGGACGTTCGTCTGGGGTCCGCTCGCCGCCGGGATCACGATGAACGACGAGGACGGCTGGTCGTCCGAGGAGGTGTCCGGGGATTCCATGAACTCGGACGACGACGAGTCGGCCACGGTCAAGATCGAGCATTACGCCGTCGCGTTGATGAAGGCCAAGCCCTCGCTGGAGTGGTTTGTCGCTTATGACGGGGTGGGTGGCTACAGGTGCTCGCGCGTATGGAAAAGGGTCGGGACCGGGGCCGACACCACCGTCTTTGAGATCCGGAATCCTTGGTATATCATAGAGTCCACCTTCCGGCTTCTCGACCCCAATGCGCCTGGGGAGTACTTCCTCTCAGGGTATGTTAACCCGAAGAGGTTCTACGTCGACGTGCCCATATACCAGCCTCCCGAAGAGCAGGCCGCGGATCACGATGCTTGGTACGTGGGTACTGCAAGCTCGGCACGGCACTTTCGAGGCTAACTATACTTTGACAGATATTCGCGTCAAGCGCAACCAACGGCGTCTTCATGAAATGATCCATTTTTCCCCTATCTTTCTTTCGATGTACCACTCCCCTGCGCTCTGCTTGCTACTATGCTCTGTTATCGCTTCGTCGTTGTTCAAAACACCATCCTTATCCCCTCCGCTCTGATGTACTCTAGCGGCGTAATGCCCAGGTTTCCTCGTTTTGTTGTTTCGCTCTCGCTCTCGCTCTCCGCTTTTGTTTCGCTGTCCCTGCGTGTCTTTGCTTTGTACGTGTATTACAACATCGTTTTTGCCCTTATCGTTCTGCCTTTTTGCCCTTGCCACTTTACTGTGCTGCTGCCCTTACGTTTCCTTCCCGCCATTCGCTCTCTACCACTTGTGGCTTGTAAACCCTGTCCTCCAGCCCGCCTTCGATGTTCAGGATGAACCAAGAATGCGCTGCCCTTCGAGTACGTTCTGTCCTTTCTATGCCTCATTCGCGAAATCAATGCTGATTGGTGTCGACAGAGACCTTGGAGGGGTAGGTTCTGTCCGTACGAACCTTACCATACGCACCACCGTTTGTCCGTGGACATTCCGAATCCTGCGAGTCCATAGGTGCCCTTCATCTATGCAGTCAACCGGAAAGCCTTACTCCACACGGGGTACGGTCGAGAATGGCGTTTTTCGGATCAGTATGCACCACAAAACAAAACGCCCAGGACGAGGACCCCGCTGTCTGGAGATAGCATACTTGGGTACGTTGGCCCGATTTCCAAGTAGTCGCAGTGGCTTATTGGCGCTGTGCAGGGTATATGTATAGAAACGGGCCTCGGACTCAACGCGTCCTCGACTCCTCCACGGATTTCGCTTCTTCGTTCAATCGCGGCTGAAGGGGAGTGCTGTGGATAGATTCAGACGGTGACCTCAACTTACGGTCTAGGCTGTCTCACGCTACGGCACTCGAGGGGATATGTCGGACTTTCGGTTCGTCCTCAGTTGCTGCTCGTTCATGCTGTCGTGTATGCGTGCCAGTCTCGTACTTGCATACGTATAACCCATGTAACGCCTTCCGTCGTCGGGGCCTTGGACCTCTGCTGAGATAAATTATGTGTCGAGGTCTCTTGTTAATATAGTCAGAAGATGAAAATCAGTATCGTGTGTACCCGCCGAGATGAGAGTTTGAAGCGGTGGATGCAGGCACAGCCACAGTTCTTGACCAGTTGCCTTCTACCATGACCACGCCGCGACGTCAGCACTCTACCTGTGCCATCTCTTCCCCTCTCTTCCCCCTTGATTCGGCGCGTAACGATCTGTGCATGGCGGGTCTGAGGATTGTCGACGAAGAGACACCCAGCACTGACCACCGCCGCCCTACCCGCGACTACTTGGAACTCCTCCTGCCACGCTCGTGATATCGGCTCTCTGTCACGCCCAAGAACAACTCTAAGGACAAAGGAAAACGCCCACGCCCGGATGGGAAAAAGGCGCGTTTCATCTGGTCAAATGCGTATTCGAACTTAGGAGAAATCAAGAGAGAGCTGGCGGGTTTCGGGAGGGTGAGTTTCATTTTTTCCCGGCTCCTTGAAAGCTGGACTGATGTGAGACGCAGGCGCTGTACACACCTGGGTTGGACGCGTAGATGTATGGTCCTGGAGTATGGGGAAGCTCGGGGGAAGCTCTAAACACGCCCTGGAATACTCACATCCCAACGTTTTGGGGCTCACGGGCGCGACGCAAGACCACTCGAAGGGATCTTTCCCGTATGGAAATCTATCACTCTCCGACGCTCGAAGACACATAAGATTGGCTCCGTGGGGGCGGTTGACCGCGAAGTTACGTTCAAGAGCACGTCGAACGGCCGACGAATGCTGGCACAGGGAAGCGAGGAAGAAGACGGGAAGGATGTCGTGTCAGTTTCTACGGCTCATATAGGTACGCTTCTCGTCGTGTTTATCCCAAGATGCTCCGTGCTTACTGGTTGCAGGACCTCATGGGCCAGGACGGTCAGATGCCGCCTCCCGCCTCTTGGGTAGCTCCTCAAGGGCCGACTTTCTTGCGAAGCCTCACGAGTTTGTACTGTCTTTCTTCATAAGGGGCTACCAGATGCTGACCTGTTCTAGATTTATGACCGACACCTACACCTACTTTTCCCCTTTCAAGCTTCAACCTCAAACAAGCCAGCGCACGCCCTCTCGCCGACCGCCAATTCGCGAATTGGTCAGCTGTTATCTACGACAGGAGGGTCTATCGACTGACTTTGACATCTCGACGCAGTGCTCTTCGTCTCCTCAAAAACAGGTCGAGACCAAGGAAGTGGCCCCCGCGATGTTCGTCGAACGATGACAGTTTGTATGTGGGTGCTTTTTTTCCCTTGAGAAGGTCCTGCGGGGCTTATGTGCGCATAGATGGTGGCCTTGCCGCCGGAATCCCTCCTGCGGTTACTCCGCCCCCAAAATCGCCCGACGAGGAGATCCCCAAGCTATTCGTCAACTGTCCCTTTCGGCTCGAGCGCTCCATGGCCTTCAGCGATTGGAATATCCAAACGGTTGAGTTCCTCACGATGCAGCCGGGAATACGGGAGTTCGAGATCGCGCTGTGCGTGAAGCCGGCACCAAAACCCGAAGTCTTTCCGCACTCCATCCTGCGCAAGTGCAACATGCTCATTACCGCCCCTGGTATCCTGGCCTCCTTCACGGTCCCACCTCCCCTCCGCTTTCTGCACGTTGACCTAAACGATTGGGGCACAGTCGAGGAACGGGTGGACGAGGCGACAGAGATAGGGATGTTTGGAAACACACTCACGAGCCTGGCTGTCGCCCGGCGGTACGTCCGGGAAGGATACCTGTCCATGGCGGTAATCTTGGAAGGTTTCGCGGCGCAATGTTCCAAGCTTGCGGTGTTGGGGTCTTTACGATTGTGTAGATTTTGTACGTTTTTTCTCGCATTGTTTTCCTTGAGCATACAACTGAGGTTCGATTGCGCCCAGTCGAACTGTGACGATGCCAGAATCCGTCGCCTTGTCTCTGACAACTTTCTCAACCTACGCATGTTTGTCGAGGGCCCCCTCGCCGTAGGAATATGGGAACGAAAACGACGGTCGGTCGTCAGAAGAGGAGTCCGATGGTAACTCGATGTGGACGGACGACCACCACCACCACAACACGGTCAAGATGGAACGCTACGCGGTCGCCCTGATGAAAGCCAAGCTTCGCTTTAGCTCTTCGTTGGCTTTGACGGCGATGGGTCGTGCAGGCATTCGCGCGTTTGGAGGGGAATTGGGACCGGAGAGGATACGGAACTGGAGGAGATCCTCGACCACTGGCGCCGGTTCGACATCGTCGAGCAGGAGCTGCGCTACGTCGATCCAAACGACCCCGAAGTGTACATGATGACCGGGTATGTAAACCCGATGTGGACGTTCCAATGTACAACACCGAGCTGGGGGAAGCTTCAAACAAGAATACTGGGTGCGTGTACCTTGTGCTGGGCTGCAGGACCGCCATAGCTAATCACACCTTGGCTGTCTTAGGTTATCGTCGTGATGGCCACCCACCGAATATCACTCCGTCTCCCCCGTCGTCTTTCACCTGTTTTCGTCATTGCTATCATTAGGCTTTGCCTTTTCATCCATACGAAACCCATATATGTACTGCTGTACTGTAACGCTGCGACCTGACCTTGCCGTGTCTTTTCCGTTTGCTCTCTTGTCCTTCGTTCGCTTTTGCTGTCCTAGCTTGTCTTTCGCCACAGGCTCCCGTCCATGTACGTCCAAGCTTCCACCTAACGTTCCCTGCAACGACTTACTTGATCCATCCAGTCCATTTTCGGTTGTAACACGAAGACCACCTTCTATCAAGTGAAACCACCTCGTCGCTGTCGGCGATGGAGGGTTCTTCGACGCGCCAACGAATTCTCTACATTCCTACCAGTACGCGGTGGCGCAAGTCTCATAACTCCTCGATCGTGTATGTGTACCCTTATACCACCTAATCTATCGCGTCCGTGTAGTGTCCGTGCTTCTGATAACACCGGTACTACAATCATAATAATGACACACGGGCTTCGAGCAGGAAGGCCTAAACGTTGAACTCGTAACCGTTCCGGCCAAAATAAGCATATAATCATTCAAAAGCAGACGTTCATAATTGTACATTAAGCCCTCTACAAGTTCAGAAAGATCGACAATATCCGCGGTGGCGTGCGATGCGAGGAGCAAGACCAAAGACCTTCAATATACCGATTTATCCATCCGAGAGGAACGTTATCGTGTATATCATTCAAGGATCGACCAGCAAGGCATCTGCGGATTGCGAGTCCACGGGATGTAAGTCGATGTAACCGAGGAAATGCTCCGGGTGCGTCCCCACCGCCGGATGAAGCCTGCGACGGGCTACCGATCGATCATTAACGACTTGACTTCCGGGACTGGGCTGATTGTATGCATCGGTGATATTCCGCGACCGCAATAGAAGTGCCTCGTACGTCTGCATCTGAGGCCATTGGACAGGACCGAATGTGTCGGGAGATATTCCTGCGCACCATATATCGTACGCAGTGAATTTACTGCCCACGAGATCGGGTTCGGAAGACAACACTGCAGCATCTGACGATGCAAGCGCGAAGGCCAGACGTATAACAGGGGGTAGTTCGGAATGGGTTGAATCTGTGGCCGGTGGACGCAATGCGCCCTTTGGAGCCCGTGAACTCTGTCGTGACTTTGACCCTTTCTTCCTTGGGTTCGAACGGGGAAAAAGGCCTAGCGTAAATGGATCCATGCCTTCAAAAATGAAATCCTCAATAGTGGTCCCATACGACTTGTCATTCTTGACTTGTATGAGAATAGCCGAGACCTGGGACAGGTCGAGGGTGGTCCCGAGGAGGATAGGAATGAGGATGTCCACTCCCCGCTGGTTGTTGGCGCAAATGACAGCCGCACCGCGAGCGATGAGGCCCGCGAGATATTTCCTGTTCAGCACGTTAAAGTCGTTCACCTTGACGAAGTGATTGAACCAAATGCGACCATCTCCGAACGCGTTCTCGAGCAGCGTGTCGCGGGTCTCATCGTTCATCCATTTGGATGGCTTCATTTTGAGAACGCCTCTGTCCCCAAAGAGAGCACCAAGGAACTCGGGGACAGAAACGACACGACGCTTGATGAGTCCGTCCACGTCCAAGGCTCCTCCCTGGACGGGGACGGGCAGATGTGTCGTTTTCGCCGCGGTGTCGCGTGCGAGAAGGAGGATCAAGGTTGCGAGAACCTCACCGCGGTCGCCTGGATTTAGATACGACGTCTCGATATGCGCGAGCAGCGCGCCGGGGGCGTTCCACGATGGCTCTGCCATGTCTCTCGAGGCCGCCTCAGCCAACAAGGGCTCGGATGGCGAGATCGTCGTCATGGTGTGGAATCCTGCAGTCGCCGAGAGGCAAACCCTCATGTGGTTTTCGACCTGCTTGCGTTCGGCTGTCCGTTCCGCCCAGTTAGTGGCTTTGAATTCAAGACCCAGCCGCACGGAGAGGCACGCGAGCTTCATGTCGCCGTTCAGCGACTGCCCTTCCTGAAGACCATAGAGCAGCTTCTCGCGAGCAAACGCTACGATGTCTCTTCGCGTCTCGTCGCTCCCGGTATCATAGCGCGTAGCGAACCTGGGAAGGCAGGACGTGAAGTCAAACTGGTGGCCGCGAACTCAACAAAAAGATGACTCACAATGCGCGTCCGAGGTGTGCAATGTGGTGCGTCGAGGCGAGGCGGTCCAAGGTCCACTTCGAGTCGCCGACGAGCACTTTGACAGCGAACTGATCAAACCCGACCTCGGTGATCGGGTCGAACAGGGCGAGCTTCTTTCGTCGAAGCCGGCTCGATGTTTCGTCTGCATTGTCTTGCGAAAACTTGTGGAAACTGCCGGTCGTCGACAGGAAGACGGTTGCGAATGGCTGATGCCTTATCTTGCGCAGCGGACGTCGCAACTCTGTGAACCGATTCCACTCTACAGAGTGGATGCTGTCCGTCAGCTTGTGAGCCTCATCCATGCAGATGACAGCGAGCAAGCGCTCTCCACAAAGCCCGAGCGGATCGAGGAACGTTCTGAGCTCGTCAGCGGCCCCACTGACGGTACCTCCTGCGTCAAGACGTGAGCGATCACTGTCCGTATTTCCGATGCGAACGCGTACCTTGGCTAGAGTAAACATCGGTCGGGCTGCCATCCGTGTTGACAGCCTGGGGTTGGCCATTTCTTACAAACTACACCACTAAGTTAGCGATGCATCACACGACGGGAATGCGGAGAGCGTACCTCATCCGCCACCCTACAGACTTCTTTATAGAATTCTTCCCTGTACTCGCCGTGCTTTGTGAAGCTACCGCCAGCGGACATCTTCTCTCGGAACGCGCTCGCTAGGCGGGAGAGGCGGGAGAGCGTCGCGATCATAACCGGCACATCCGCGTCAACAGTGCCCATCGGAAGCTTGCCATTTTGGACAGCAATGTTGCTAATCTGCTGCGATGGAATGCCTACTGAGACACGGTCAGCACAATTGAGCTCGGCAATAAGTAGAATGCGGCACAAACACTCTGGATCATTCTGAATCTCCACCAGGTGTTTCTTTGTCACAGTCAACACCGCATACACGAGGCCCTGGAGTCGTTTCTGAGTTCCGGGGAGGTCTGGTTCTCCATCGGCCGTGGATACAGCGGAATCGAAAAGCCAGTTGCGGATTTTTCGGTCAGGGGGTGGATATGCTATGCCCGAGAATATCAAGGTCGCGCCCGGCATAAAAGAAGGGGGAAATGACTCACCACTTTGACTGTGGGACGCAAGGCATATAGGGACATAAACAATGTGCTTGGCAAGTTCATCGTGCATGCGCGATTTACCGGTTCCCGATGACTGGACGTGGGCAATGACGATGGCATAAGGGTCAATGCTTCCGACTGATACACGCTGTATGTAGCTTGTCATGATCTTGTGAAGAAGCTCGGCCGATTGCCCGCGGAAAGGAGTACTCCACGATTTGATGGTGGCTGCAGCACTGCGTTAGGGTCCGTATTGCACAGAAAGCAAGCAGATTACGCATACCTTGCCCGGCAGAAGGGTCCAGGTCGATGTCGGTCTGTGGCTGAGACGGGAGGCCTGGCGGCGGAGGCGGACGAATGATGGCTGGGTGTGGCGTTAGGTGAGTTTTTTAATTTGTCTCCGAGTGTTGCAAAGGGCACATACCAAGTAAACGAAGAGTCCTAAATGTGTTGTCGCACAGCGCCTGGTACGCCCACTTGACGATATCTGGGTGTTCCTGCACGATCTTATCCAGTTCTTCTTCTAGATCATTGTTTCCTTTAAGCTCAGGGAGAAGCGGGAACCTGCCGAAGGTTAGATAGACATTCCCGAGCACATCTTCTACCAGAAACGATTTCCACTCAGGATCCACCTTGCCATCCACGTCGATGAACTGGCGGCCCTTCTTTCGCATGCGTCTCAGCGGTGCATTTAGGGCAGTGATGACTTTGGCATCCAGATCCTCGTGGTCAATGGATCCACCGTCAGGGACGAGCATAGAGGGGTCGGGGTGGTACTCCACGATAGCGCCAACTGATTCAACGTGAAGCTGGGTCCGCTTGGGTGGAGGTGGCGTGTTGGGTCCGAGAGCTGACTCGGACGAGACGAGTTTGTTCTCCATGGTGGTTGTGTGCTAGTGGCGGATGCGGGAGCGTGCGGGTGAAGATTATGGAAAGTAGAAGAGCTTGAAGCGGATGGGTTTTATACTTGTCAACTTGTGACGGTGGCACGTCGCTTTGAAATTTTACGTACGTTCCACGCTTTGACGACGAGAAGACAGCGCAGCCGTGAGTTCCACGCTTTGAAGAAGACAGCACAGCCTGTTCCACACTTTGATGATGATGAGAAACAACACAGCGCGCGCAATTGCCGTTGTCTGTCTGTGTCTGAATCAAGCCCGGACGCGGAACAAGACGGTGGCGCATCCTGGCGCATCCTGCCTGGCGATTAGGCAGGCATTCCGCCGTGTCATTGGGCCGCAGCCAAAGTCTGTTCGCAAATGCGCCCTTCATACTGCACTGCGCGGCGCGAAATGTAAGATAAAGCGTCTACTGTACTCTATGCATATGATACAGCCATCCTGGTGTCCCCAGAAGGCGTAGAAAACCCAGCCCAGAGCCGACAGTTCCCTCAGCAAGTTCCAATTCGGGAAGGAGGTCGCGACGCGCGGGGAGAAAATCGATCATTAATGTATTCTGAAAGCGCTGTAAGGCGCGCGCTGTGTTGTTTCTCATCATCATCAAAGTGTGGAACAGGCTGTGCTGTCTTCTTCAAAGCGTGGAACTCACGGCTGCGCTGTCTTCTCGTCGTCAAAGCGTGGAACGTACGTAAAATTTCAAAGCGACGTGCCACCGTCACAAGTTGACAAGTATAAAACCCATCCGCTTCAAGCTCTTCTACTTTCCATAATCTTCACCCGCACGCTCCCGCATCCGCCACTAGCACACAACCACCATGGAGAACAAACTCGTCTCGTCCGAGTCAGCTCTCGGACCCAACACGCCACCTCCACCCAAGCGGACCCAGCTTCACGTTGAATCAGTTGGCGCTATCGTGGAGTACCACCCCGACCCCTCTATGCTCGTCCCTGACGGTGGATCCATTGACCACGAGGATCTGGATGCCAAAGTCATCACTGCCCTAAATGCACCGCTGAGACGCATGCGAAAGAAGGGCCGCCAGTTCATCGACGTGGATGGCAAGGTGGATCCTGAGTGGAAATCGTTTCTGGTAGAAGATGTGCTCGGGAATGTCTATCTAACCTTCGGCAGGTTCCCGCTTCTCCCTGAGCTTAAAGGAAACAATGATCTAGAAGAAGAACTGGATAAGATCGTGCAGGAACACCCAGATATCGTCAAGTGGGCGTACCAGGCGCTGTGCGACAACACATTTAGGACTCTTCGTTTACTTGGTATGTGCCCTTTGCAACACTCGGAGACAAATTAAAAAACTCACCTAACGCCACACCCAGCCATCATTCGTCCGCCTCCGCCGCCAGGCCTCCCGTCTCAGCCACAGACCGACATCGACCTGGACCCTTCTGCCGGGCAAGGTATGCGTAATCTGCTTGCTTTCTGTGCAATACGGACCCTAACGCAGTGCTGCAGCCACCATCAAATCGTGGAGTACTCCTTTCCGCGGGCAATCGGCCGAGCTTCTTCACAAGATCATGACAAGCTACATACAGCGTGTATCAGTCGGAAGCATTGACCCTTATGCCATCGTCATTGCCCACGTCCAGTCATCGGGAACCGGTAAATCGCGCATGCACGATGAACTTGCCAAGCACATTGTTTATGTCCCTATATGCCTTGCGTCCCACAGTCAAAGTGGTGAGTCATTTCCCCCTTCTTTTATGCCGGGCGCGACCTTGATATTCTCGGGCATAGCATATCCACCCCCTGACCGAAAAATCCGCAACTGGCTTTTCGATTCCGCTGTATCCACGGCCGATGGAGAACCAGACCTCCCCGGAACTCAGAAACGACTCCAGGGCCTCGTGTATGCGGTGTTGACTGTGACAAAGAAACACCTGGTGGAGATTCAGAATGATCCAGAGTGTTTGTGCCGCATTCTACTTATTGCCGAGCTCAATTGTGCTGACCGTGTCTCAGTAGGCATTCCATCGCAGCAGATTAGCAACATTGCTGTCCAAAATGGCAAGCTTCCGATGGGCACTGTTGACGCGGATGTGCCGGTTATGATCGCGACGCTCTCCCGCCTCTCCCGCCTAGCGAGCGCGTTCCGAGAGAAGATGTCCGCTGGCGGTAGCTTCACAAAGCACGGCGAGTACAGGGAAGAATTCTATAAAGAAGTCTGTAGGGTGGCGGATGAGGTACGCTCTCCGCATTCCCGTCGTGTGATGCATCGCTAACTTAGTGGTGTAGTTTGTAAGAAATGGCCAACCCCAGGCTGTCAACACGGATGGCAGCCCGACCGATGTTTACTCTAGCCAAGGTACGCGTTCGCATCGGAAATACGGACAGTGATCGCTCACGTCTTGACGCAGGAGGTACCGTCAGTGGGGCCGCTGACGAGCTCAGAACGTTCCTCGATCCGCTCGGGCTTTGTGGAGAGCGCTTGCTCGCTGTCATCTGCATGGATGAGGCTCACAAGCTGACGGACAGCATCCACTCTGTAGAGTGGAATCGGTTCACAGAGTTGCGACGTCCGCTGCGCAAGATAAGGCATCAGCCATTCGCAACCGTCTTCCTGTCGACGACCGGCAGTTTCCACAAGTTTTCGCAAGACAATGCAGACGAAACATCGAGCCGGCTTCGACGAAAGAAGCTCGCCCTGTTCGACCCGATCACCGAGGTCGGGTTTGATCAGTTCGCTGTCAAAGTGCTCGTCGGCGACTCGAAGTGGACCTTGGACCGCCTCGCCTCGACGCACCACATTGCACACCTCGGACGCGCATTGTGAGTCATCTTTTTGTTGAGTTCGCGGCCACCAGTTTGACTTCACGTCCTGCCTTCCCAGGTTCGCTACGCGCTATGATACCGGGAGCGACGAGACGCGAAGAGACATCGTAGCGTTTGCTCGCGAGAAGCTGCTCTATGGTCTTCAGGAAGGGCAGTCGCTGAACGGCGACATGAAGCTCGCGTGCCTCTCCGTGCGGCTGGGTCTTGAATTCAAAGCCACTAACTGGGCGGAACGGACAGCCGAACGCAAGCAGGTCGAAAACCACATGAGGGTTTGCCTCTCGGCGACTGCAGGATTCCACACCATGACGACGATCTCGCCATCCGAGCCCTTGTTGGCTGAGGCGGCCTCGAGAGACATGGCAGAGCCATCGTGGAACGCCCCCGGCGCGCTGCTCGCGCATATCGAGACGTCGTATCTAAATCCAGGCGACCGCGGTGAGGTTCTCGCAACCTTGATCCTCCTTCTCGCACGCGACACCGCGGCGAAAACGACACATCTGCCCGTCCCCGTCCAGGGAGGAGCCTTGGACGTGGACGGACTCATCAAGCGTCGTGTCGTTTCTGTCCCCGAGTTCCTTCGCGCTCTCCTCAAGGACGAAGGTGTTCTCAAAATGACGCCGTCTAAGCGTGTGGCAAGCAATGAGACCCGCTACACGCTGCTCGAGAACGCGTTCGGAGATGGTCGCATCTGGTTCAATCACTTCGTCAAGGTGAACGACTTTAACGTGCTGAACAGGAAATATCTCGCGGGCCTCATCGCTCGCGGTGCGGCCGTCATTTGCGCCAACAACCAGCGGGGAGTGGACATCCTCATTCCTATCCTCTTTGGACGCGTCCTGGACTCCAACAACATTTCGGCTATCCTCATACAAGTCAAGAATGATCTGTCGTATACAGACACAGTCAAGGGCTGGTTGTTCGATGGCATGGACCCTTTTCTTGTTGGTTTGTATCCGTCATCACTTCCGGTTGGTACCCCCGTAAAGCCCGTTATTCGAATGGTTTGTGCGTTGGCCTCTTCTGAGTCTGCGACTGTCACGGAATTTTCCATCCGTCGATCTCCCCGTTCCATAGTTACGACGGACATCGCTAATTTTGACGCCTATGATATATGGTGCGCGGGCACATCGTCAGACACGTTTAGCGTAATTCGTTCGACGGAGAGTCAGACCTACGATCATCTCCTGTTGCTTTCACGATCCTTCAACCAGGCTTACCAGCCCCGCGACCAAGATCCCCGCGTCGCACAAGCTCGCGGAAATGCTCGTCGCAGCATGCATCCTGGAGTCGGTGTGGAGACTCAGCATTTCGAGAATTACTTGGAACTCAACGTAGAGTAACTGTAGTAGTCGAGAGGTACTTGTGGTATCTACTTGAGGCATGCAGCCTTCCATGTATCAGTTATTTCACTCCAATGTCACTTGGGTTTTCAATTATTACCTTGCCGTTGTATTCTCTTCCATGTCAGTTCGGCTGCTCGGTGGCGCCATGATGCTTTCTGTGAGAGCCGAGTGGAGAATGTTTCGTAGCTCTACGAATTCACATAACGAGAGGAAGCTGAAATGCCGTCGATAATGCCACATTCGTGGATACCGAGAACTACGATACACATTGCACGGACATTGTTAGAATTCCACGTAACTCTCGAAATGCGGTCCTTCCGTGCCAACTGCAGGGTACATTTGGCGGCGAGCGTTTATCCGAGCCTCCGCAACGCTGGCATCTTGGCCACGCGGCTCATAGAGATCTATACTCGAACGCGATCGCAAGAGAAGACTGCCGTAAGTAGCAACCTCCGTCGGACGAACTACGCCAAATGTGTCCGGGAATAAGCCCGCACACCATATGTCATATGCAATAAATGCACCCTGGTCCGCGTCCAAACGTTCAGATGAATATCCGGCGGACCCTACGGCTATGGCGGGTTCCGGAGATGCTAGTGCGAAAACCATTCGAATGACGGGCTTTGCGGCATTCCGGGATGTCGACGAATACAGGCCGATTGAAAACGGATCCATAGAGTCAAACGCCCAGCTTTTGATATCAGTTGAATACGAGTTGTCATTCCTCACTTGAATAAGGATCGCCGAAATATTGCGGGGGTCGAGAATGTGACCAAAAAGGATAGGAATCAGGACATCTACGCCACGCTGGTTATTCGAGTAGATAGCGGCCGCTCCACGGGCGATGAGACCCGCAAGATATACTGTGTTGATCACGCCGGAGTCGTCAACCTTGACGAAGTGATTGAACCAGATGTAGCCATCCTGGAATGCTTGCCCTAGCGGCGTGTCGCGGGCTGTGTCGTCGATATACTCGGAGGGGCTGCTCGCGAAAACCCTCTTGTCTTTCAAGAGAGCGTCGAGGAACTCGACAACGGCAACAACACGCCTTTTAGTTGTTCCATCATTGTCCAAGTCCGTATTCCGCTCAAAACAAGTCCGCACGGCCGTGTTCTCCGCCGCGATGTCCCGGGCAAGAAGAAGGATCAAGGCTGCAAGGACTTCCCCGTGGGCGCCTGGGTTGACGTACGATGACTCGATCTGCTTGAGAAGGGCGCTTGGAGCCCAGTCCGACTGAAACATAGCCAACTGGGCGGCCTCGGCGAGCAAGGGCTCGGATGGAGATATCGTCGTGACCCTCTGGAATCCCGGCGTGGCCGAAAGGTAGAGTCGCATGTGGCGGGAAGCTTGTGTGCGCTCGACCTCCTGCTGTTCCCAATTAACGGTCTTGAAGTCAAGGCCTAGTCGTACAGCAAGACACGCGAGTTTCATATCATCGTCAGGCCTGCCGCGTTCGGGCCTGCCGCATAATAGTTTTGTGAGAGCGAATCGTACTATGCTTCGTCGCGTATCAAGGCCGCCGCAATCATAGCGTGTGGCAAACCTGCCAGGAAGCGGCAAGTTAGTCTTGGATGGATAAACTTTTCAAAGGACCCACAATGCACGTCCAAGGTGCGCAATGTGTTGTGTTGACGCGATGCGATCCAATGTCCACTGAGAATCACCGACCACCACCTTTTCGGAAAACTGGTCGAATCCGACCTCGGTGATCGGGTTAAATGTGTTGAGCCCGGACGGGAAACGGCTCGATGTAGGGGTAGGGTTGGGTGAGATCAAAGGGAAATCTCCAGCGGTCGAAAGGAAGACGGTGAAAAAGGGTTCCTCCCTGAGCTGACGCAACGGGTCTCGTAACTCGGAAAATAGAGTCCATTCTTCCCACGGGATGCGTTCCGTCAGCTGGCGAGCTTCATCAACGCATAGGACAGAAAGTAGGTGTCGCTGGCAAGCATTGTCCGGATCCAAAAACTCTCTAAGTCTGCTGGCGGCGCCTTTCACGCCATCCCCTGAGCTAACGCATGAGCAATGGATAAAAATCGCTGATGACTGGTTAAGGACATACCCTGCCTGATAGTATATATCTCTGTTAGGGAGCCGGCCGCGTGAGTAGCTTGACTGTGTTTTACGAACTACTCCATGATCAGATACGCCACACTGTGCCAACACAAAGAAGCGTACTTCGCTAGCCATCTCACAGACTTTCGTATAGAACATATGGCGGTACTCGCCATACCACGTGGAGCTGCCACCCGTATTCATCTTCTCTCTAAACGCACTTGCCAACCTTGAAAGACGAAAAAGTGTAGCTTTGACAGCGGGTGTATCCCTCTCGACGGCGCCCATAGGAAGCTTCTCAGCGCTGAGAGTTCCAGTATCACTGATCCTTTGGGGCGGAATTCCTACTGAGACATGTTTAGCACGCGAAAGGCAGAAGAAAGACGGCATGACACAGACGCTGTGGATCGCTCTGTATGTTCTCCAGAAACTCCCTTGTCATAGTCAAAAGAGCGTATAGGAATCCGTGATGTCGTTTCCTTGTGTACATGGCGTCCGAATCTCCAGAGGACGGGTGACCGATGCTTTCGTATATCCAGTCACGAGCAACTCGGTCCGGAGGAGGGTAAACTGTTCGAAGACGTCAGTGATGATGGTCCGGACGTGAAAACTGGGGAGATGACGAACTACCTCCTGGTTTAGATGCGAGACAAATGGGGATATAGACAACGTGCTTCGCGAGTTCGTCGTGAACGCGCGATTTACCGGTACCCGAAGACTGAACGTGCGGGACGAATCGAACATAAGGCTCGGGACTCCCTTCGAGGTTCAAGTAGCTCGTGAGTATTTCGTGTAGCAGCGAAGCAGAGTTTCCACGGAATGGAAATTTCCATGCGTTGACAGTAACTGTGATACATAACACCGCCATGTCAGAAATTGCGTAGATGGTGTGGAAGACGCGCACCTGGATCAGGGTCGACGATACTGTTGGTATATCTATATCGAGCAGCGGCTCTGTAGGCTGTCGCCGGCATTGGACGAAGGATGACTGGGGAAGGAATCGGGTTCTTATCCAATTCCGAATGATGCAGAGTGCACATACCAAGCAAGCGAAGAACTCTGAACGTCTTATCGCACATTGCCTGATACGTCCACTTGACAATGTCTGGATGTTCCTTCACGATCCTGTCCAGTTCGTCAACGCATGCTTCCCGATCCTTCAGCTTGGGGAGAAGCGGAAACCCGCCAACGGTTATGACATTCCCGAGCACATAGTCTACCAGCACCGATTCCCACTCAGGGTCCACTTTACCATCCGCGTCGATAAATCGGCGTTTTTTCTTTTGAAGGCGTAACAGCGGTACGGAAGTCACTGTGCTTGTGACTACTTCGGCATCCAAAGTCTCGTGGTCTATTGATCCATCATCGTCGGCAAGCAGGGAGGGATCTGGGAAATAGTTCATGGCAAGCTCGAATCCGGATTCCATGTAACGAGGTAGGGCAAGTAGTGTGCGGGAGGTGGGAGGTTGGGACAGGTTGGGACCGAGCGGCGAGCCTCGCCGCTCGAACTCAGCCTGAAGCCAATCAATCCATCTCGGGCCTCGGCTAATCCCGATTGCGTGGAGCCGTGACCAGCTCAGTCTTCTTTTCCCCAACAGCCCAGCTTCACCCTCTCTGCTTTGCCTTCGCCAACTGAAATATACGCAGTAGCGCAACCCTCGATTTTCAACTTCTTCACAATACGGCACCTCTCAATCTAACAAATTCAACCATTGTCCAGATATACACCTCTCGGTACGTCGCGTTTTTTTCTTTCGGTTGGTTCATACTGACGTCAATTCATAGACTCGCGGATTCGACGAGCTCGCGCTCACGCCCGGCTTTGTGCAGGCAGTGCGTCTTTTTCTCATATCGTCGCCTTGCGTGTGGCTCACTCGTGGTGGGCGCAGTTATCACTCACGAATCGCGGTAGCTGTTTTCAGTGTTCAGCGCGGTTCACAGATCTCGTGATTGGCAGAATTTCTACGAGGAGCGCCATCATGATCGCCTCCATCCTCTCATTCCTCGGGAACTTCGCGCCATAGTGGTGCTTTCAGCCTCCCATCGCTTCTGTCGTCCATTTCGAAGAGGTGTACGACTCCCTTCCTGCTGCGTTTCATCCGCGGCTGACGACATCTTCCCGATCGCCATCCTATCAGGCCACGCCACGCCCATTTCATACCGTTGTCACGCGCCCCGTTCTCGGGAACGGTTCGACATGACCACGGTCACGCTTGTGCTGTCAGTCCAGCCCAACAGCGAACTTTCTCCGACGGGCCGAGGCTCGGTTTCCACTATAAAATGCAAAGCCTTCCTTGGATACAGGACCAGTCCTACCTTCGCCCTCACTCTGCCCACCCCAAATGAAGATTTCCATCGGTCTCGTGTGCGCCGCCCTTGCCCTGGCGTGGTCTGGGAACGCCGCGCCGACAGCAACTGGGTTCGTGACGACTTCAGGACAGAGTTTTCAGCTTAACGGGGACCCTTTTACGGCAGTCGGGTGCGTAGCTTTTCTATGCACATCACGATCTATCTTACGTCTGGAACAGTGCGAATTCGTACTGGGCGGGGCTCACTGGCCTCAGCACCGACAACATGAACACCGCCTTCGCGGATATCGCGGCCACGGGCGCGACGGTGGTTCGAACCTGGTCAGCTTCGGTCAGCTGTGGCAAAGGATGGAGGAAATCTGATCGTTTGAACGCGCAGGGGCTTCAACGAGGTGACCAGTCCGGGCGGGGACTACTACCAGAGTTGGTCTGGAAGTACGCCTACGGTCAACACCGGTGCTACTGGACTACAGAACTTTGGTATGCCGTTCTTCCTTATGCAGGGATATCGGACATTGACATTGCATTGCAGACAACGTCGTGGCTGCAGCAAATGCCAATGGTCTTCGCCTCATCGTCGCTTTGTATGTCCTTCGCGCGGTTGTTGATATTCGAAATACTCATAGCCTCTTGTTTATATCAGGACAAACAACTGGTCCGACTATGGAGGAATGGACGTCTACACAGCTCAAATCCTTGGGTCTGGTCAGCCCCACGACGCGTTCTACACGAACGCCGAAGTGATCGTGAGTCAATATTCCGAGAGACTTGAGACGACACTGACCACTTTCACAGACTGCGTACAAAGACTACGTGAACACTTTCGTTGGTCGTTACCTCGACGAACCCACCATCATGGCTTGGGAATTGGGTATGCTCTTCTCCTATTACTCTCGGCTCTTCTCCTATTACTCTCGGCTCTTCTGACCTCTCCTCAGCCAATGAACCCAGGTGCTCTGGTAGCTCCACGTGCGTTTCGGCTTCGCCCTTCTATTCCTCCCAATGCCTTACTCGATTGTCCAGGAAATCTTCAGGAAATTGCACCACAGAGACGATCACAGCCTGGGCCTCGAACTTGTCGTCTTTCATCAAGTCAATCGACTCGAACCATCTCGTCGCTATCGGCGACGAAGGCTTTTTCAACGAGCCGACAAACCCGTCATACCCCTACCAGTACGTGCTCGCCCTCTCGGCAAGCCGTTGCCCAGTACTCATGTATGGTTTCAGAGGAACCGAGGGCATCGATTTCGACGCGAACCTCGCCATCGACACCATCGACTTTGGAACATTCCACGCAAGTTTTTGACCTTGGCTCATCGTACATCATCCTGACATCCTCGCTCCGCAGGCCTACCCCGTTCGTCTGTTTCTCCAAGGTTTCAACCACTCGCTAATGTATGCTATCCTGCAGGTCAGCTGGGGTGTCACCACCAACGTGACCGGCTGGGGCTCCCAATGGGTCATCGACCACGCTGCGTCGCAGGCAAACGCGAACAAGCCGGTCATCATGGAAGAGTTCGGCGTTACCGGTGATCAAGAATCGACGTACTCGGAGTGGTACGACGCCGTTCTGAGCTCGGGGTTGACGGGCGATCTCATCTGGTACGTCTCCTTGGCTTCCTTGTGGATGGTTTGTGAGACTGGGATGTAGGCAAGCTGGTTCGCACTTATCGACAGGAGACACGCCCCAGGATGGATATGCGGTGAGTCCTCCTTTTCACGATCGGGGACTCTGGCTGACGCGCGGAGCCCGTGGCAGATTTTCCCGGATAACTCAGTTTACGAACTTGAGACATCACATGCGGCGGCGTTGAAAGCGAGAGGATGAACCTGCAATCCCTCTACAAGTCTCGTGGTTCTTCGATTATATATTCGTATTCTTTCCCCAATGTTTATACCCAACTCAATGTCATCGCGCGGGTGCTGCCAGTGCTGGCAGAACCAAGAGTGATACTCTGCTGTCGGTTTACTTGGAATTAATGTGCTATATATGCGCTCTCATGCAAACTTGGACATGATAACATAATTGCTGAGGCGGAACCCGCTTGTAAGTGGTGTCCCCCAAGTGTCCTCCACGGAGTTTCGTCGACGCGTCGAGATGCCGGAATCATAATGCGGGGTAGAGTAACACAGCCACCCAATCTCCCTTACCATCGCCCTCGACCACGAAATACTTCATCCTCTACGTGCTCTCTGTTCACCCACTCTAAAGCATCCCATCATATCTGCGGGAACTCTACTATGAGCGCGCCAGCCGCGGCGCCGGCTCCAGGCGACGTCGACGAAGATGCCAACCCAGCGATGCGCCAACGCCCACGCAGCTCGCTCTCCTCCTTCCTCTTCCTCAGCTTTATCTTCTTCATGATGACGAACAACAGCGCGAACGACGACTCCGAAGTCCGGAATCGATACACAAACGCACTGGCCTCGCTCGAATGGCAATATGGGAACTACACGGAGTGGCTGAACGGGACGACGACGACGAATTTCACGATGGTGCGTTTTGGGTGTGGGCTATGCTTTCGACGGGAGGTATTCACGCGCTTCTTTAGCCTGTGGATCGTCCTGAGGAGAGGAGATTGAAGGAGAAGACGCTCGGTTCCGGGACCCTTGTCGATCCGTCCCACCAAGCGTACTACCCCAACATCACTGGCTTCATTCGTGGACCTTCCTTGTTGTACAACATCACACCAGGAGTCCTTCCAGGCGCCGACCTCCCATGGCTCTCCGATGCCTACGACTTGATGAATGGGGTCAACCTCACTGAGGCGCTCGACAAACTTGGATCATGGAACTGGACGGCCGTAGAGAAGGTGGCGTTGAGTGTCGTTGAGAAGCCAATGGGCGCCGACGATAGGAAGGGAGCGAAATCAACCCAAGAGACGGACATTGTGTCCATTCAGGTATGTCTCTTTCCGGTGTCCATGGAGGGGTCGGTATTTATACAGTGTAGGGCCACGTAGAGTTTATCGACGCGAACACACAAGACGAGATGCGCGTGGATTTCTCAGGCCTGCATTTTCTCAAGAACGGATCCATCTTCGGCTTTGCGGAACCCGTCGGGTAGGCATTCTCCTACGCCGTACGATATATGCGCTCACGACGTCTAGGTCCTTCATCGACATCCGCACCTTGCCTTCCCTCGTCCCGCCTTCGGCCCAAAACGACACGGCCCACGCTCTGCTTCCGGCCCTCAAATCTCGAATAGACCAGCTCAAAGCGACCCTCAACAACGCCGATCTGTCCACGGATTCTTCTACCTCGTCAACACCAGATATGCCGTCTTCCACCTGCCGCTTTCACATATATGCCCAGGTAGCACTGGCCAACGTTAGCGAGGCACAAATGGTCGAGCTTGAGGAGGAGCTGGCGAAACCTACCGGTGCAACGACCGTCCACCGTCCTCCATTACTTGTGGACGCCGTCCTGCTCAGCCGGGAATGCGGATTACTGATCAAGGTCAATGAGGCAGAGGGGCTGCGATCGAAGCTGTTTTTCCGGAAGGTCACAACCTGTACGTTGCCTTCCTTTCTCGTTCTCTTTCAAGGGACTAATGAATGCTCACGTTTAGACGCCGGCTTTGCGGGTGTCGTTTACCTCGCCTTGTTGATTCTCTTATCACGGCAGATGGCGGAAAGTAGCACGCCCGCTGCCCTTGCACGCATGTCTCGATGGACGTTTCTCGCTCAAGTCGTTGCGGATTCGATCGCGTTCGCAGGGGTAGGTCGGCCTTTCCTTGTTCGCCTCGCAATTGCTCATTGCATACTAGCACATCACATTCGCCATTCTGGCAGAAGGTCGACCGTCGGTCGCATTGGTGGCCCCCGCCTTTCTCTCCTGCGCATTGTTCGCTTACGAGGTGGTGCGTGAGATTTCTTGGACTTTCTTGAACTCGGCTAAGGTGCGCGTGCAGCAATTCGCGATGATCATCCACCAAGTTCAAGCACCTGAAGATTCTGTACCGCCACCACCACCGGCTCCTTCCCCGACAATAGCGCCTGCACCTGCGCGGTCATCCACAGCCGTGCCCGCACCCACATCATCGGAACATGAACATGAACATGAACATGAACACGAACATGAGCATGAACACGCGTCTGAGGCGACCGCTTCCGATCGACTTTTGGGGACACCTCCCCAAGAACAACCCTCAGCCCGACCACCAGCAACAATCCCTGCACCGACTCCAGTCCAGCCGGCGCCGACCCTCTTCCGCGTCCTCCGTGCTTTCTGGACCCATCTTCGGGATGACCCTCAAGCGCGCACCTGTAAGCTGGTCACTCTATCCATCTTCCTCTCCTCAATCTTTTTTTTTTCAGGGGCCCTCATCTCGGTCACCCTTTTCGTCGTCATGCGCATCATTCTCGCCCCGTCTCTGGCGATGGTGTGCTTCGCTTTGCTGTACGGATCCATCTGGATGCCGCAGATTGCTCGCGCGGCGAGGAGAGGACGAACTTGTGCGCTCAGCGCAGAGTACATGGTTGGGACGACGCTGGGACGCCTTGCCGTCGGGATGTGTAAGCCATGATCCTTGTTGGGAAGAGAATTTGGCTGATTATTATGGATAGATTTCCTGGCGTGTCCCAAGAACGTGCTGGATGTAACGCCTAGGGGTACTTGGTTATTCGTATGCGGGCAAGGGATCGCAGTACTGAGAACACTCGGCTTGTAGGTTGGATCTACCCCCTGGCTCTTGTGATGTTCGCCCAGATGGGTCTTATATGGCTCCAGAACACGATCGGGCCTTCGTTCTTCCTACCTCAACGCGTACGTCTTTTACGTCTTTTGCTGCCTTTCTCTTCTTTGACCTAGCCCATCGTTCAGTACTCCGAAACATCCTCGTATGACTATCACCCGCCACTGCCGCGGGCCACGGACATCGAGGCGCCGGACGCGACATTGGGTGATTGCGCGATTTGCATGGACACGATCCGGTACGACGAGAAGGAGCGCGCGGCCCAGGGTGCAGATGACAAGCGCGAGGTGGTGGTGGTGGGTGGGCTACTGGGAAGGTTCGGCATGGGTGTCGATGTTGCAATGGCCGGGAAGAGGAAGAACTACAGTTTGTCGCCGTGTCATCATCTATTCGTGAGTCTCTTCTTCATGTCGCGAGTGACTTAAGCTGACTTCGGCCCGGTGTATGTAGCATACGGAGTGCTTGGAGAGGGTAGGTTTCTTGTTTCCTCTCGCGAGACTTTCGCTTATAATAATCTCAAACGTGTGATCAGTGGCTTGCGATCAAGGTGAGCTCGATCTTGTCCGTCGTCGCTTCCTTGCGTTGAAGTATCTTGCAGAATATTTGTCCACAATGCAGACGACCTCTCCCACCTTTATGAAGATCGATCGCGTTCTCGGTTGACATTGCGCGGGTGACATATGTTCGTAGGAACGCATGTACATAATGAACAATACGGTCTTTCGGGATGGACGTGATTGCGCGGAGGTTTGACATCAGCCCTAGATTTGTTCACGACCTCCGGCCGTTATCCCTCAGGTTTCAGCAAGCGGGTAAGGCTCTCGTCTTGAGGAAGAGATCTAGTCTTTGACGTTTTCGATATCAGTGACTGTACAAGTTGTCGATGCGGCTGACCAACTGCTGTCCTTCCGATTGCCCAATAATGGCCTATCGACGATCTTGTCCTCGCGCTGTCCTCGCGCTGTCCTCGTGCAATGTGATATAGTACAGCCGGTGAACAACAGGGTGGAAGAATAGAAGATTATCGATGCATGACTGTCACAACTTCAAGATGGGGCAAGATTTGAGGATGGACTCGAAGGTGGTAGGCGCCGGTGGGACTATAAGAAGTGCTTTATGCTTCTTTCTAACTCCTCATGCCTTCTCCCACACCTGCAGTAATTCCACCAAGTATGAGTAACCCCGGCGAAGAACGTCGTCCCCCTGATCCCCAGTCTTCCTTTCCGCTCCGAGCCAAGCGAAGCCAAGATACCCTCCGGACCCTGCATGTGGCAGCCCCCTCCAAGTCGCCTTCCCCTCCCCCTGCACCCGATCCAGAACCAGCGCGACCCTTATACGCGCCCGATCTCTCCATGCTCCTGAATGACAAGAAACATGACTATGAGGCATCCCTTGAGCGCCGCCTAGAATCGGATTTCTATCTCAAATCAGAGATCCTCGTCCTCGACGTGACGCCGCTCCTGGATGTAGATGGCATGGTGGACGCGCTCTGGGCCAAGTGGTTATTCAGGGTGCTTAGCGACATCATCGATGCGTCGGTGTACATGGACGACACACTTTTGGACAATAAAGGTGCCGGCCTGCGGCGGGTCTTCGACGATCATCCAGACCTTTACAAGTGGGTCTACCAAGCAACGCAAGACAGGGATTACCGCACTCTCCGTCTACTCAGTGAGTATCGACAACATCGTCTCACAAGGGCCTTCGAATTCATATTATTTTGTCCTCAGAGATTCTTCGTCCACCCTCAACTCTCCTTCCTCCCCCGCCTGAACCGACTGCAATTGAGACGCAGGCACAGCGAGAAGGTGCGCAGCATCTAATGCACAGTTCTTTGACGCTGCTCACAATCATCTCCTGAGTCTAGAGACGGTTGTTTCGTGGATGGGCAAGTTTCGCGGAGACTCCGCCAGGCTTTTACACGACATTCTGGCAAGCTATCTCGACTCTCCGACCGGTACAAACTTTCACGCTCGCTATGTCTCCCACATCCAATCATCGGGCACTGGAAAATCACGCGGACACGACGAGCTTGCGAAGGACATCCTTTACATCCCCCTCAACCTCGCCGCTTCCAGGACAAGCCGTGCGTGACTGCCTTATCCCACCGATCTCACTTAAACCGACGAATTGATTATTGTATATAGGTTTCCCACCCGCTGACCATGAGATGGCCGCGTGGATCAAGAACCTCCCGAAGGGATACTTCAATACAGTATACGCGGAACAACGGTTCCAGGGTTTTTTCTACGGCCTTTTTACAGTGACTGTACGGCGTTTGAGCGCCATTCAAGCTGATCCAGAATGTTCGTGCGATAATCACCCTGGTGCTTCCCGCGCTGATCGTTCTACAGTAGACATCACGTCTCGACACATCGAGGACATCGAGCGCGATGTCGTCGAGGCTGAAAATCCCCCGATTGGCCTCACCATTGAAGACGAGCCCGACGTGAGGGCCACGCTTTTCCGTCTCGCTCGTTTGGCTCGGGCCTTCCGCGGAAAGCTGGCCGAGGGCTGTGTCTTTGACAAACACGGGGAGTACCGACGCTCGTTCTACGAAGAAGTTCAAACAGAAGCCGAAAAGGTATGTACTCGACGCGTGCGTTGTGCGCCGCGGCTCTCTGACGACTGTGTAAGTTCATGAAAAGCAGCGAACATGCCCGCAAGGGCGCGATGATGAGTTCTGTCGACACGTATGACCCAAGTATGTCCCCCGTCTTTCGCAGGTCCACGTGCGTCGTCATTCACATTTCTTAGATGGCGACGTGATGAGAGCGGCTGAAACGCTTCACAAGTTTCTCGACCCTCTCGGGGTGTACAATGAGCGCGGAAGTAACAAACACCTGCTCGCCGTCATAAGTATCGATGAAGCACACGAACTCACGAACAGGGTTGGGGGATCCGGGAAAGGAGATACACGGACTCTACTCTCCCAGCTGCGATACCCTTTGCCTATCATCAAAAAGCTTCCGTTCTTCACCGTTTTCCTGTCCACTTCCGGAGAGGTCCATCTATTCTCACCCGATCCCGCGTACAACCCTTCCGACCGCATTCGCCGAAACAAGTTTAACCAGTTCGACCCGATCACCGAAACGGGATTCGACGAATTCGCGGACAAGGTAGATGTGCATTCCGGTAAATGGACGTTGTCCCGCGTCGCATCGACGCACCACATCGCTCATCTCGGACGCTCGCTGTGAGTCTCCGTCCCGATCGTTTTGACGCTCTCCGTGTGACCGTTCCCCGCCCTCCCCCATAGGTTTGCGGCACTCTATGACGCAGGCAGCGAGGAGACCAAGAAAGGCATGGTCGGCTGGGCGCGCACCAAGCTTCTCGGAGCCGATCCTCTGCCAGACCAGCTCGATGGCGCGATGAAGCTGGCATGCTTGGCCGTGCGACTAGGCCTTGACTTCAAGGGCACCCGGTGGGTGGAGCGCGAACTCGAACGCACGCAGGTGGAGCGTCATGTGAAGATCTGTCTTTCGGCGACAGCGGGCTTCCACAGCTTCACCACGGCATCGGCATCGGAGCCGTTGCTCGCTGAAGCTGCCTCGAATTCAATGGCAAAGCCAAGCTGGGGCGCTGCCGACGCTCTCTTATCGCATATGGACTCTTCCTACCTGGACCCCGGTGACCGTGGAGAGGTTATTGCGGCACTCCTTCTCCTGCTCGCTCGTGATAGGGCGTCGGACGCGACACACCTGGACCTTGGACCCGATGTTGACCTCGACGAAGAAGGATTCACGATGAAGCGCATAGTCAAGATTCCCGATTTTCTGGCCGCTCTTCTGCAGAAGAACGTCGATCAGGAGCTGCCCGCAACGTACGTTAATGATGAAGACCGCGACATCTCCCTCCGGGACCGGTTCAAGGACGGCAACATCTGGTTCAATCACTTTGTGAAGCTCAACAACTTCAGTATGCTTAGCAAGGAGTACCTCGCCCGCTTGATCGCTCGTGGTGCTGCTGTCATTTGCGCGAACAATCAACGCGGGGTGGACATTGTCATTCCTTTCCTCTTTGGAAACGTCCTCCGCCCTGACAAGGTTTCGGCCATCCTCATCCAAGTCAAGAACGACAAGTCATACACAACGAACGTGAAAGAATGTCTGTTTGAAGCAATGGATCCATTGCAACTACGCATTGTCGCCAAAGACGAGCACGCCAAAGAGGCAAAAGTCAAACCCGTTATTCGGATGGTTTTTGCACTCGCGTCTTCAAGCTCCGGTATATCACGCCCATCGGTCGTCTCCAACAGGAAGTACACCGCCTACGACATATGGTGTGCAGGCACCTCCGACCAGACGTTCGTCCCCATTCAAGCACGGGAGATCCCAACCTATGATGCCCTTCTTTTGCGGTCCCGCAAGCTCACCGACGCCTACGAGCCTAAAGGTTCGAATGCGAGAGTTATCGAAGGTCGAGGGGAGGCGCGGCGTAGGCAGCATCCCGCGACGGGCACAAATGCCCACCATTTCGACAAATACGTGAAGTTGGAGAGTGGGGGAGACCGGGCGCTGATTGACGAGGTTTGAAGCTTGAAGCTTGAACTTCCAGAAGACAGGTCACAGATGTACTCTTCTTTTAGCGTATATGTTCAATTTATGTTAATATGAGCTTTTCTCCCCATCTCCTCACGGATGTGTGTGGTTGTGCAACGCGAACATATACTCCAATATCTTACATTGGGGATGTACTGACCCGAAAGTACCACTACGCGCGAATTGCCCTGTTTTTGGCGTCATATACAGACCGAAGAGATAAAGCCATCCACCTAACCGCAGCATCAGTCTTAGTTCTGCCAGCAGCCCGCGCGATAGTTTGGGTATAAACGTTAGGAAAAGATCCGAATATATAATCGAAGAACCATGACACTTGCAGAGGGATCGTGGCTTCATTCTCTCGCCTTCAACGCGGCTGCATGCGATGTCTCAAGTTCGTAAACTGAGTTATCCGGGAAAATCTGCCATGGGCTCCGCGTCAGCCAGAGTCCCCGATCGTGAAAAGGAGGACTCACCGCATATCCATCCTGGGGCGTGTCTCCTGTCGATAAGTGCGAACCAGCTTGCCTACATCCCAGTCTCACAAACCATCCACAAGGAAGCCAAGGAGACGTACCAGATGAGATCGCCCGTCAACCCCGAGCTCAGAACGGCGTCGTACCACTCCGAGTACGTCGATTCTTGATCACCGGTAACGCCGAACTCTTCCATGATGACCGGCTTGTTCGCGTTTGCCTGCGACGCAGCGTGGTCGATGACCCATTGGGAGCCCCAGCCGGTCACGTTGGTGGTGACACCCCAGCTGACCTGCAGGATAGCATACATTAGCGAGTGGTTGAAACCCTGGAGAGACACGGACGAACGGGGTAGGCCTGCGGAGCGAAGATGTCAGGACGTTTTACTATGAGCCAAGGTCAAAAACTTGCG
Source organism: Amylostereum areolatum (assembly GCA_012932865.1). Lineage (NCBI taxonomy): Eukaryota > Fungi > Basidiomycota > Agaricomycetes > Russulales > Stereaceae > Amylostereum > Amylostereum areolatum. Next base: position 85,018 of record SAXG01000100.1, read on the forward strand.
TGGAATGTTCCAAAGTCGATGGTGTCGATGGCGAGGTTCGCGTCGAAATCGATGCCCTCGGTTCCTCTGAAACCATACATGAGTACTGGGCAACGGCTTGCCGAGAGGGCGAGCACGTACTGGTAGGGGTATGACGGGTTTGTCGGCTCGTTGAAAAAGCCTTCGTCGCCGATAGCGACGAGATGGTTCGAGTCGATTGACTTGATGAAAGACGATAGGTCCGAGGCCCAGGCAGTGATCGTCTCTGGGGTACAATTTCCTTAAGATCGTCTAGACGATCGAGTGAGTCATTGTAGGAACTGGAAGGTGAAACCGGACGCACGTGGAGCTACCAGAGCACCTAGGCTCGTTGGTTAGAGAGCCGAAAATCACAGGATAAGAGCCTACCCATTCCCAGGGTATGATGGTAGGTTCGTCGAGGTAACGATCAACGAAAGTGCTCACGTAGTTTTTGTATGCACTCTGTGAACCTGATCAGTGTCGTCTCTCAAGCCTCTTAGAAGTTTGAGTCACAATAACGTCGGGGTTCGTATAGAACGCGTCGTGGAGTTGACCAGAGCCGAGGATCAGAGCCTCATAGACATCCATTCCTCCGTAGTCGGAGCGGTTGTTTGTCCTGGTAAAACTGAGAGGGTGTGAGTACATTATAGATTGATTAGCAACCACGCGAAGGACATACAAAGCGACGATGAGACGAAGACCGTTGGCATTCGCTGCAGCCACGACGTTGTCTCTAATGCGATGTCAATGTCAATTTCCCTCAATAAAACCCGACGGCGTACCAAAACTCTGTAGTCCAGTAGCACCGGTGTTGACCGTAGGCGTACTTCCAGACCAGCTCTGGTAGTAGTCCCCGCCCGGACTGGTCACCTCGTTGAAGCCCCTGCGCGTTCAAACGATCAGACTTCCTCCATCCTTTGCCACAGCTGACCGAAACTGACCAGGTTCGAACCACCGTCGCGCCCGTTGCGGCGATATCCGCGAAGGCGGTGTTCGTGTTGTCGGTGCTGATATCAGTGAGTCCCGCCCAGTACGAATTCGCACTGTTTGCGACGTTAGATAGACCGTGAGGGTGTATGAAAACTACGCGCCCGACTGCGGCAAAAGGTTCCCCGTTCAGCTGACAACTCTAGCCTGAAGTCGTCACAAACCCGGTCGTTGTCGGCGCTGCGTTCCCAGACCATGCCGAACGTCGACAAAGTTGCATCGTGATTCGTCAATGATGACTGAACAGATCACGAGTGACGAGTGAGCTTCACAAAGGGCAACAATAGAAGAAAATGACGCACCGTGTACGCAAGGCAGAGCGTCGTCGCGAGCTCTTCAGTTCCGTGAATTTATGGATTAACGTTGGATTCGTTATTCAACCACCTGGAAGAAACAAGCCGCGACGTACCGAAAGGCGTATACTTCCTTCCAACTGTAACAATGGTTGCATTTGTTTTTGAGAAGCATGCCTGTGAAGGTGTTATGCAACGAGGGTTGCGCTATTACGTACGTTTTAATTGACGACCAAAAAGAGACGGTGAAGGTGAGGCTAAATGAGGATGAAGGATAAGAGGATGAAGGACAAGTGAAGACCGGGATTAGACAAGGCCTCAGCCTGCTCACGCGCTCACGGCCTGGCCACGGCCCACGGTCCGATTCCCGGCCGATGCCTCCGGGTTCCGCCCACAAGTTGAAAGTGAAACAACCGACTGTACTTCAACTCAACTGCCCACACTACATTCTCCTGCCTTCACACCGTCACTTATCGCAAGAAGTTCCACAAAGCTGACAAGGCCATGGCTCTATTTAAACACTTGAAGCACATGGACGAAGCGCGCGCCCGCCATACTCGCCAGGTGAAGAGGTGCCACCGGGCGCACACTGGCAGCGGTATGTGCCACCACGTTATCCATCCATCCATCCATCCATCATTCCATTCTTCTATATTCGTCGAGAAATCATTTCCTATAAATCCCCCATGGTCCAGCTTTCGAGCCCGACCATTTCTCCATGGCAGTCTCCCACAAACACCCATCTGGACCATTGGCGGATGCGTTTTTCAATGACGAAGGCCCAAGTGGCGAGCCCCAGCTTATCATTCCTAGCCACGAAACACTCCCCGATCTCCCTGGAATGTGCAATACGAAGGGCAAGACAGCGTCGGGGTCGGGCAGGGGCTTACCCGCCGCACCACAGGTCACCAGTGTCGTGGCTTCTCTGGCCAATAGAAGAATAACTAGCCAGGACACTGCTGAACGCATCATTGTGGTCAAGCTACCAGAAGTCGTAGAACTGTTTCTCGTAGGCCGCCAGCGGCTGCTCATCAGAGGAGCTTTCCCCGTTCCAACATTTGTGGCGATGGAAGGTGCGCGATTGCATTTAACTTTAGGCCACAGCTCATGTTTTCCCGGGCGCTCTACTTAGCATTCCTTCCGCAAGCACTGGGCCGATTGGACTTTCCACTCTTTGTGGGTTGCTGTCTACTCGGACGTTGTGAAGCTCGCTGATCATCGGCTCGTTCAGCCGGCGGTTTGTGGACAGAATACGTCGCTTTCGTGGGTTGGAATCCCCAGACACCCATCGATATGGTCATCCCGATCGTTTTTAACGAAACCAAGGCCGTTGAAGCCATCACAATCCAGGCTATGAACGACAAATCGTGGTCCAACGGCTTAGTACGGCCGAGTCGATCCACCTTGTCCACTATCCATAGCGCTAATTAGATGTACAAGTTGCACATACTACATGAATGCATGATCACTGTCCTCCCCATGGTCGAGAATTAAGAGTAGAGGCCCGACAGCGTACGCTGCACACTGCTGTTTACTCTGGGAGTTGAACGTACTAGTATATCGCGCGTGTAAGCTGCTCGCAAACGAGACTGAATGAGTTTGATTCCATCTTGATCGTCGTTAGAAAGCTGGCTGTGAACATGTAGTGATGTACGCTGGACCACCGGCACGATCCTTCGGCTCAATCTCGGCCAATCCCGTGGCCGCTGCCCACGGGCCGTCTCTTCAGAAGCTTCAGGCTCAGCCTTCAGCGCTTCAGCTTCAGCCTTAGTCCTCGCGTTGAATTGTACTTACGCATACTCTGGCACCTTTCTCTGAATTCGCCCCTCCTATATGCTCACCATGTCAGCGGTTCTCCCAAAAAGCGGTGCCACAGGTAAGACAACAATGAAACGGGCATCCTCCCTTGGGAAGCTGATTCCAAGCTGTCCAGAGTCGGACTCGCCACCACCGCGTACCGCCGGATATAGACCAGATCCAACTATGCTCGCCGAAGATGGCTTCCTCGATCACGAATCTCTGGACGAAGATGTCATGAATGCATTGGAAGATCAAATGCCACCGGAAGACTTACCTCTCTTGAATCCAAGTGGCAACGTGGATGAGAAATGGAGGAAGTGGTTACTGTTACTGCTCCAGGCGATGATCCAAGCATCGCCGACTTGCTTGGACCACGCGCTCGCAAACATGGCCACCCTCACCAAACTCGTTGATGATCACCCAGATCTTCTCAAGTGGGCATATCAAGCAGCCCTGGATAGGAAACTCCGGGTTCTTCGTCTGCTCAGTGGGTACCATCTGCGTCGTCTCGGACATGGCTCCACACCCATACGAAACCATCCTCAGAGATTCTTCGCCTTCCTCAAGACACAATTCGCCGCAACTGGCTCTCCGAGTATGAATATGACGAATACGTTGATACGTATTCCATCAAAGGTGCGCAACATGAGTCTTTTGACGGTATCGGCCTTGACGTACCGATCGTTTTAGTGACGGTTGATTCATGGAAACTTCCATTCCGAGGACGTTCCGCCAGGCTTTTGTACGATATTCTATCAAGTTATCTGGACTCCTGCCAAGATCACCACGCTCTCTACGCTGCCCATATCCAGTCCTCGGGCACGGGGAAATCGCGCGCGCACGACGAGCTTGCCAAAGACATACTTTACATCCCTCTCAACTTCGCCCGTATGTTTTCACGAGGTACGCCAGGTTCCTCGCCTTAGCTTGAACATCGCATATAAATTTGCCATGGATTACAGGGTATCCGCCTAAAGACCTTGGCGCCAGCGTATGGCTCAAAGGAAACGTGAGATACACGACTCGTAGCAACGGCAGGTGGAACGTTCACACCACCCGGAAAATGTTGCAAGGGTTCCTCCGTGCTCTTTTCACTGTCGCCGAGCGACGCTTGAACGACATACAGAACAATCCACGATGTTCGCGCAACTTTCAATTTAGTGATCTCACATACTGACTGCATCACAGTGAACATACCCTCCCAGAAGATCGAAGACATCGAACATGACGTCGTCGCGGCGGACCCGCCAATCGGGACTACCGAGGGTGATTCTCCCAGCGTGAAGGCCACACTTTTCCGTCTCGCTCGATTATCGCGCGCCTTTCGCGAGAGACTTGCTTCGGGTGGTACGTTCTGGTCCCACGGAAGATATCGACGAATGTTTCACCAGGAGGTCAAGGAGGAAGCCGACAAGGTACGTATCTAGAGCACGATAATCGGGCGAGTTGATTTCCTGATGGAAGTATAGTTTGTGAGAACCTGCGTGCTGGATCCTTCCAGGCTCGGGGTTGAGGTGTATATAACAGAATCACGTACGTCTTCTGTTCTTCGGAAATGTGTATGCACTGTTGAGACATCGACCCAGATGACAGTTTTTTGACCGCCGCCAAACGGTTCAAGGCCTTCCTCGATCCTCTCGGAGTATGCGATGATCGCCTACTCTCCGTCATATGTATCGACGAAGCACACGGGCTGACGGAGCCGGGCGATGGCGTATCTTGGTCCCTCTTCGACGAGCTTCTGCGCCTCCTGCCTGACATGAAGAATATCCCGTTCTTCACCGTTTTACTATCAACGTCCGCGGTATTTCGCACCTCCCCGCCAGACGATCCTTTCGATCCGAGGAGATGCAATTTCAACCTGTTCGACCCAATCACCGAGACAGGCTTCGATGAATTTGCCAGCAAAGTGGACGTGTACGATCGTACGTGGACACTGTCCCGAGTCGCGTCAACGTACCACATCTCCCACCTCGGGCGTTCACTGTGAGTCTGATTCATCCCTTGCATGAGAACGGGTACCGACCATATCTCTAGATTTCCGTCACGTTACGACGTGAGCGCCGGCAACTCAAGGACCGGAGATGACATGAAAGGGTTTTCGCGCCTGAAGCTTCTTTGTGGTGAACCGACGACGGATAAACTCGATGCCAACATGAAGCTGGCTTGTTTGGCCGTACGCTTGGGCCTCGACTTCAAGACCGCCGAGTGGGAAGACCGTGTGGTAGAGCGCACGCAGGTTGAACGCCACATGAGAATCTACCTTTCAGTGGCAGCGGATTTTTGCAGCCTCACGACTGTGGCGGCATCCGAACCGCTGCTCGCCGAAGCCGCCTCATTCGGTATGACAGCCCCAGGCTGGAATGCTGCCGCCGCTCTTCTCTCGCATACCCACTCGTCACGTCTGGACCCCGGTGACCGTGGGGAGGTTATCGCTGCGCTCATCCTGCTGCTTGCGCGCGACAGAGCGTCCAATGCGATATGCTTGGACCTAGTCCCAAAAGTAGGCCTTGACGACGACGGGTTTTTGATGCATCGTGTCATCACGGTCCCGGAATTCCTGGCCGCTCTCCTGAAGATAAACGTTCTGGATGATATGCCGGCCAGATATGCGAAAACCCAAGTCGATGACCGGGACAGGCCGCTCCGCGACACGTTCCAGGAGGGATACATCTGGTTTAACCACTATGTGAAGATCCACGATCTCGACGTTCTTAGCGAGGAGTACCTCGTTCGCTTGATTGTACGCGGTGCCGCTGCCATATGCGCCAATAACCAGCGTGGGGCAGACATCATCATCCCCGTCCTGTTCGGGACCACCCTTCATCCCGACAGTGTTTCGGCGATCATCGTCCAAGTGAAGAACGACGCGTCATTCTCGACGAGCTTGAAAGAATAACTCTTCAAAGCTATGGATCCGTTTCAGTTGGGGGTCTTCTCCGACACAAGCAAGAACCAGTCCAAAGCCAAGCCTATCATCCGAATGGTTTTCGCGCTCGCCTCGTCGAAGTCGGGGATATTGCGTCCATCGAGTGAGCCGGTCCCAGACGATTTTACCGCCTACGACATATGGTGCGCGGCGGCATCCCACAAAACGTTTGTCCCCATCTATCCACAGGAAACTGCGGCCTATGATTCCCTTCTCGCGCGTTTGCGCAATCCTACGGAAGCCTATCAACCTAAGGGTAGTACCGATACGGATGTTGGCAGAGCTCGGGCTGAGGCACGCCGTAAACAGCACCCCGCGACGGGCACAAGTATCCATCACTTCCAGAACTACGTGAAGCTGGTAGAGAGCGGGGAGGATAAAGGGGATGCCTAGACCTCGAATTGAATGTAATTACATGTACATACCTATTGAGGCTGCCCGCGCATCGCGTGTACTAACGAGCTGACTGCCATTCAGCGTCCACTTTACCTTCGGCGTCGACGAAATTCTTCTTCCGGAGGCGTCTCAGTAGTCGTGCGACAAGTTCTTGATGGAATATCTCGATATCCAGCTCGGTGTGGCTTAGGATGTCATCTGGGACAAGCATGGTGCGATCTGGGTGATATTCCACCATGGGCTTCGTCTCGCCGGGTGATGATGGGGGCTCGGGTGATATACTTCCGTCCATGGAGGTCGCACAAAAATAGATGAGCAAGCGGGGGGAAGTATTGGATTGCTGAGGTCAAGGATACAGTGGATTGAAGGTGGACAGGGTTTAGTAAGTTCGGTTTTACGCCTTGTCTACGCCGGCCAATCAGGGCCAATCCCGCCGGCAGCTGAGCCGGCCCGGCCGCGCACTCATGCACTTATGGCCACTCTTCCCTCTTCTATCTCTTCACCATGTCAGCGATTTGTTTCGCCAAGTGCCAAATACCGTCTTATGATAATTTCCGTGGGCGACACTCTTACATCATGCTGCAAACCGCGGCGTTGCAGAATGCTTATAACCGTCAGCTTCGCACTACAACGCCTCGTCATGATCGTGCGTGCCCTGTCTTAGTACTAGAGTCTCCGTCGCTGAGCGCTGAGCGCTGACCCTTGACGCACGTTTACCAAGTTAGCTGCTAGCTATAGTAGCGCGTGCCGCTTCGCGATGTACGATGCGCTGGAGAGTTGGAATCCGTGCGGAGGAAATCTATGGCGCAGCCGTCGTTCCTAACCGCTTGGGAAGGTTGTAACAAGTGTTTCGATCTATCCATCACCTCTGACATCGGTCGCCCCTTCATGTGACTACATTCCCAGCTCTCAACGTTCAAAGCCCAGGTCTTCCATCGTCGAACCTGCCTCGCTCTTTATGTCCATCTATAAGACAACCAACGGTGCGCCCTGCCCCATTCTTCTTCTCTCTCTTCATACGGCTCACTTCTTATTTGCCTCAATCGCGACGCTTTCAGACGTTATACTCGCGGTCCCCACCGTGTTTGAACGGCGTTTTTAGCTTTATTTCCCTCGAATTTGTCGTAGGGTGTAGCATCATGGCGCGTTCATGGAAGAAAACCAGGAGCCCCCGTGGATCGTCGCTGACACGCGTGTATCGAGTGTACAGGTTCCACCCTCCGAGCGTATAGCGCGGAATTTTGGAGGACAGGAGGACGTTGTCCGCGAGGGGGCGCCGATGGCGACAATTGGGAGCGTATGCGTGAGCGTAACAGACTCGGGCGATGCGAATGCGGGCGTGAGGATGAGCCTGTTCGACGTGGGTTTGATGCGGTGATGGTTGAGTGTTGTGGGCGCCGTTGGGGTAGTCATTGTTGGAGTTTGAGCGTGGTGGTCCTCGGGGTACGTACTGTGGGTTCTTCAGTGGACGGCCTCGTAACTTACTCTTTCTAGGGTCTCTTTAATCTAGCTCTTTCCAACCGATATTATTTTTTGTTCCGTTCTGGCATAGTGCACGACCCACGGCTGACGTCGAGGATTCTGAAGGAGTACACGTCCAAGGTGATGCATTGATGAGTCAAGAACCGGATCAGTTGGACGAAGCTGCGCAGATATTCCAGTCGGGCATCGCGATGTGTGTTGACTTAAATAACTACTTACAGCCTCCATCATGTCCATACGCCGACGACGTTCAACGACAGCTTTTCCAAGTTCCAATCGCTACGGCGCGACCGTCCGCAACAGCGACGACGCAGCGGCGGGTGGTCCAAAAAATAGAAGCTAATAATCCAGATATTATCTAAGACTCTAAGAGAGTTCCCATCGCGCTTCACCGCATTGTTCAATTGGGCGTCTGATGACGCCGACTCCGCGAAGTCATTCTCCGAGTTACCCTTAGGCACTGCCCATGATGGTGGAGCGGGTATATATACCCCTTGGCCATGCACAACGGACTTTTCCCTTTCCTTCCTCTCCTCTTTATTTCACCAATGCGATTTCTTGTTTTTCTTCCTCTTCCTCTACACCACCAGCAGTTGCCTCAGCATGACTCTATGCGGGGCCATTCGGATGAGTCTGATGGCGTGACCAAGGGTTCACGCTAGCATCGTGTCAGCTTCAATCCAACCCCCTCAATCTCGGCGCCATTCCGATTATCCGTTGCGAGAAAGTCGGCTTCGCGCCCAAGTCAGCGTGAGTACAGGTTGTCCTCTCAGTTTCAATCCCCACAGAGTCCTCGATGGACGGCGACGAGCGCGGGTTATGTAAGCAGTATTCATTTTCGTCGTCGCGCCAAGTCATCCTCGACTCCTTGTTTCCTCTCACCACGTCCTTCTCTTCTCCCCGTCCTTCACCTGGCCATAACCCCTCATCTGTAATGGGCGACTCCGACGTACCGAGATTTGGACGGCGCGTCAGGGTTTCCGTGGATGTACGAAGGGTTGGGTATGGACTCTCCCTTCGACACTCTCATGTGGGCATCATCCAGAGTCTGGACCATGGTGCGTGTTCTATTCACTTACCGCCCACCTGCCCTCGCGACAGCATTCAGGATTTGCACATGCTCCGGCGCCCCTCTTGTTGTCGCTGGCAGTCGTCCTCACCTTCGCTCGCGGCCTTGAACTTTACTCCTGGTCTTGAACTTTGCTCGTGGTCTTGAACTTTACTCTCGGTCTCTCGATTTTTGCTTGCGGTCTTGGTCCTCGCTCGCGATCTTGGTCCCGCTCGCGCTCCTCTCTGGTCCTGGCTCTCTGTCCCCTGGCTCACTGGGTTCCCTGGTCTTATCTCGGTCTCCGTCTGGTCCACCTGCTTTGTTGGCATCCCAGGTAACCCTCTCTCACCTGTCATCCCTCTCCATATATCCCGTAGCAGCCCCCATATACTCTGTAGTTATCAAATGAAAATATCATGATTTTCTTCCTTCTACATCAGGATAAGATCGCAATAAGCACGATTTAAGCCAGCAACCCGCCGAGCGATTCTTGATGAGCTTAGTAAGATTATTGGATTGAATCCAAAGAACCTCAGCTTCGGGCCCAAGGGAATTCGTTGAGCGTGATATCCGCTTGACATTTTTGGATTCCATCCATCGGCACACCAACTTCAAACTCAGGGGCGTGATATCGGAATGAAGCTGAGGGATCGCCTGGTGGTGTAGTTCTCTTCGCGCTCGGAGACGCGGCCTTGGCGGCTCCCAGTCCTCCCAAACCACCCTCGCAACTTCACGTACCCCTCACGCGTCGTAACCCGAGGAGCGACGTCGACCCTCACCTGCGGGCCAGGTGGGCGAAGGAGGTCATCGAGCGGAAATACAACGGCGGCTTGGCCAAGCGGTCTTCAGGTTTCAACGCGTGCGTCTCCTTGCCTTTTTCCTTTTGCCTTCTCCTCATCGGTCGGATTGCACAGGCTAGGAAACCAGGACAGCGATCGAAGGTGTGTTTTCGTCGTCTTGTGCCCGCCATTCTCCACCCTCACACCCAATGTTGCACCCCAGTTACTACGGCTCCATCGCCGTCGGCACGCCGCCCGTCGCGTACGACGTCATCCTCGACACCGGCTCCGCCGACCTCTGGCTCGCACAATCCGGCTGCACCGGCTGCGACTCTAACGCCGAAACTTTCAACCCGTCCTCCTCGTCCTCCTTCCGAGACCTCTCCACGCCCTTCTCCGTACAGTACGGCAGCGGACAGGCGAACGGCAAGCTCGGCAGCGATTCCGTCCAGATCGCGGGCCTGCAGGTCACCAACCAGTCCTTCGGCGTGTGCAACAGCTTCACCACCGACCTCGTGAACGCGCCCGTGTCCGGCCTGCTCGGGCTCGCGTGGCAGCCGCTCGCGACGTCGCGCGCGACCCCGCTCTGGCAGGCGCTGTTCCAGGGGAACGCCCTCGACAGCCCGCTCATGGCTTTCCACCTCACGCGCTTCCACAACGTGAATTCGGCCGCCGACCTCGAGCCCGGAGGCACCTTCACACTCGGCGCGGTCAACAACTCGCTGTTCACCGGCGACATCGACTATCAGGACATTCCCAGCGGAGAAGTCGTGTATTGGACCCTCCCGCTCACGAAGCTCACCGTCGGCGGGAACGAGGTATCGCTGCCTAGCTCCAGTGACGCCGTCATCGACACGGGCACGACGCTCGTCGGAGGGCCGAGCGGCGTCATCGCGGCGTTGTACGCGCAGATCCCGGGCTCGTCTTCGCAGCCGGACTCGAGCGGGTTTTACACCTACCGTGCGTATCCTCTCCGTCTCTCCTGCCCCTCCCAAAACCTCCGCTCGGACTGACCTCCTTGCCCCGGCAGCGTGCAGCACCTCGGTGAACATCAGCCTCTCGTTCGGCACCGGCCCCGCGTGGGCGATCAACCCGGACGACTTCATCTTCAACCAGGTGTCCGCGACGCAGTGCCAGGGCGCGTTCTTCGTGCAGTCGACCGGCGGCGGGGGCACGCCGCCCTGGATCATCGGCGACACCTTCCTCAAGAACGTGTACGCCGTGTTCAGAGCGAGCCCGCCCAGCGTCGGCTTCGCGGCGCTCAGCGCGGCCGCGGAGCAGCAGAGCGGGAGCAGACGCGTGCCGGCGCCGACCCCGACGATTGGGAGCGTCGGCGCGAGCGTGCAGGCGACGGGGAACGTGGAAAGTTCGGGGTCGGGAAGTACGGGAGCCGGGGTTAGGGTTGAGGGGCGTAAGGCGCTGAGGTGGGTGGTGGCGGCGGGCGTTATGGGTGCTGCGTTGTTGTGACTCCCGTGAGGGGGGCTTGGGACACGACTTACATAGAGACTCTCTAATCATCCACCGCATTCACGATCTTGTACTTACTGCATCTCTCTCTTGCTATCATCTATATATTCCATCGGACTTTGTTCTATTCCTGGTCACCCCGCGGGTGTGTGAAAGGCTGTGAAGCCGTCAGTTGGCATAATAATATATGGGGGTACGTTCTTAAGCTTGCGGGTCCAGCGTCCCCGCATTCGCCGCCTTGCACATCCCGCATTGCTCAGGAACCTCCATACACCGGTAGTCCTTGCGCCCGCGATCTTTCTCCTCGCCAAACACTCTGGGACGAAACACACTGGTCAGCAACGCCCAAGAAGAACTTGAGTGTTCACACTCACTTCTCGCATTCCACGCGTTTGGACGGATGGCAGTCTGCAGTGTGTTGGACGATGTAGTGTGAATATTCGCCCTGGATCGGGGGAAGAAGAGGTCAGGGGTGCGATGAGGATGAGGAGAGGTGGAGGACGGTGCATACGACGTGACCGCATAAATAGCTGGGAAGCACGCTGATCTGATAGCACATGTTGAGGTCGCGTTCGAGGATGTTTACTGAAAATGGACCGAGGGGAGAAGCGAGAAAGGCGGGGGAGGGCGAGGCGGGGGGTTTGAGGTCCATTGAACAGCTTTATATGCTGTATAACAATCGGGAGGCGGCGGGCCTGAGGAGGCGGCGGAGGAGGGCAAGGCCACTGTGCGGGAGGTTTGTTTTTGAAACAATGAACGGGTGGCCCATTGAAGGCGACGTGCATGACAATGAAAAAGGATTCGACGGTGCCGCGAGGTGGGAACGGTGCCACAACTGATATCGGCCATCGCCGAACGGTCCATCCAAATCGTCGCCCTCGCCATCACTTCTTCCCTGCGTCCATCCGCCGGTGATGCAACTCACTCCTTTACGCCAACGACTGCCGATCCGCCCTCACTCCTCCTCGAACCCGCCGCCTGCCTTGGGGCAGAGTCGCCGCGCATATTTCCAGGATAGTCTGGACCGATGCCTTAGAGGCATGGGCGTGTTTGAGGAAACTGGCCAGCAGTGGACTGTCGATGCTTGAAGCGCCGCGCGACGAGCACGCGCAGGTCCGCGCCGGGGCGGGCAATTTCCCGCGCACCGGGGTGCTCGTCGGCGAGCGTATGGAAAGTTCGAGGTCGAGGTGCGTCACGGGGGGAAGCAGGTGAAGGTATTTGTTGACGGACATCTTTATAAGTACACAATGAATACAGATACTGGTTATCTTGCCTTCAACCCACGCGTACGGTCGCCGCGGGGCCATCCTTACTGGGCTCTGCTACCGTACCTGCTTACAGTGCCATCCTTCTCGTGCTCAATCCCATCTGATCGACTCCGCGATTTTACCCTCGAGCTTCCATCTTCACGAAGTTCCGGAAATGATGAAGACTTGCGCCCGTCGCGGGGTGGAGTGAACGGCGTGCCTCGGTTCGCTGAGCTTTGAGTGCGTCCATAGCACCACCCTCAGGCTCGTAAGCTTTCATAGGATTGCGCGAACGCGCGAGGAGGGAAGTATAGGCCGCAGCTTCCTGTGGATAGATGGGGACAAACGTCTTGTGGGATGCCCCCGCGCACCATATATCATAGGCGGTGAAATTGGCCGGGACCGACTCGCTCGCTGGAGCCGATATCCCCGATTTCGACGACGCGAGCGCGAAAACCATACGGATGATAGGCCTGGTTTTGAAGTGGCTCCCCCCTGATTCGGAGAAAACCCCCACATGGAACGGATCCATAGCTTTGAAGAGGTATTCCTTTATAGTCGCCGTGTATGACCCGTCGTTCTTCACTTGGACGATGATCGCCGAAACACTGTCGGGATGGAGAACGGTCCCGAACAGGACGGGGATGATGATGTCTGCCCCACGCTGGTTATTGGCGCATATGGCAGCGGCACCGCGCACGATCAAGCGAACAAGGTACTCCTCGCTAAGAACGTCGAGATCGTGGACTTTCACAAAGTGGTTGAACCAAATGTATCCCTCCTGGAATGCGTCCCGGAGCGGCTTGTCCCGGTCATCGACTTGGTCTTCCGCATATCTAGCCGGCAGATTATCCAGAACGTCTGTTTTCAGGAGAGCGGCCAGGAATTCCGCGACCTTGATGACACGATCCATCAAAAATCCGTCGTCGTTGAGGCTTTCCCCGGGGTTCGTGTACGATCGTGTCGTTTTCGACGCTCTGTCACGCGCAAGCAGCAGGACGAGCGCCGCGATAACCTCCCCGCGGTCACCAGGGTCCAGACATGATGAGTCGACATGCGAGAGAAGCGCGGAGGCAGCATTCCAGCCTGGGTCTGCCATACCGAACGAGGCGGCTTCGGCGAGCAGCGGTTCGGATGCTGCCACAGTCGTGAGGCTGCAAAAGTCTGGGGTCACCGAGAGACAGATTCTCATGTGGCGTTGTACCTGCGTGCGTTCTGCCTTGCGGTCTTCCCACTCGGCGGATTTAAAATCGAGGCCCAAGCGCACGGCCAAACATGCCAGCTTCATGTTGGTATCGAGTTTATGTATCTCCGGTTCACCACAAAGAAGCTTCGCGCGCGAGAACCCTATCATGTCCCTCCTGGTCTTCTCACCTCCAGCGCTCGCGTCGTAACGTGATGGGAATCTGGAGAGAATACGGTCGGCGACAACTCATGCGAGGGGAGGATCAGACTCACAGCGAACGCCCGAGATGAGAGATTTGATACGTTGATGCGACTCGGGATAGTGTCCATGTACGATCGTACACGTCCACATTGCTGGCGAATTCATCAAAGCCTGTCTTGGTGATTGGGTCGAACAGGTTGAACATCGATCTTGGATCAAGCGGATGCTTTGGTGGAAGGGCACGGAACTCGGCGAACGTTGACAGGAAAACGGTGAAGAAGGGAATGTTCCTTATTTCATGCAAAGAACGCAGAAGCTCGTCGAAGAGAGTCCAGGATACGCCATCGATCGGCTCCGTCAGCCCGTGTGCTTCGTCGATACATATGACGGAGAGTAGGCGATCATCGCATACTCCGAGAGGATCGAGGAAGGCCTTGAACCGTTTGGCGGCGGTCAAAAAACTGTCATCTGGGTCGATGTCTTAACAGTGCATACACATTTCCGAAGAACAGAAGACGTACGTGAATCCGTTATATACACCTCAATCCCGAGCCCGGCGGAAGGATCCAGAACGCAGGTTCTCACAAACTATACTTCCATCAGGAAATCAACTCGCCCGATTATCGTGCTCTAGATACGTACCTTGTCGGCTTCCTCTTCGACCTCCTGGTAAAACATTCGTCGATATCTTCCGTGGGACCAGAACGTACCACCCGAAGCAAGTCTCTCGCGAAAGGCGCGCGATAATCGAGCGAGACGGAAAAGTGTGGCCTTCACGCTGGGAGAATCACCCTCGGTAGTCCCGATTGGCGGGTCCGCCGCGACGACGTCATGTTCGATGTCTTCGATCTTCTGGGAGGGTATGTTCACTGTGATGCAGTCAGTATGTGAGGTCACTAAATTGAAAGTTGCGCGAACATCGTGGATTGTTCTGTATGCCGTTCAAGCGCCGCTCGGTAATAGTGAAAAGTGCATGGAGGAACCCTTGCAATAGTTTTCGGGTGTAGTGAACGTCCTGGACACCACCATCCGTGTATCTCACGTTTCCTTTGAGCCACGCGTCGATTCCTCCATCTGAAGGAGGATAACCTGTAATACATGGCAAATTTATATGCGATGTTCAAGTTAAGGGGAGGGACTTGGCGTACCTCGTGAAAACATACGGGCGAAGTTGAGAGGGATGTAAAGTATGTCTTTGGCAAGCTCGTCGTGCGCGCGCGATTTCCCCGTGCCCGAGGACTGAATATGGGCAGCGTAGAGAGCGTAGTGATCTTGGCAGGAGTCCAGATAACTCGAAAGAATGTCGTACAAAAGCCTAGCAGAACGTCCCCGAAACGGAAGTTTCCATGAATCGACCGTCACTAAAACGATCGGTACGTCAAAGCTGATACCGTCAAAAGGCTCGTGTTGCGCACCTTTGATGGAATACGTGTCAAGGTATTCGTAAGATTCTCTATCCCGGGCGATCTTCCGGCAAATGATGCTTGGGGGAAGGCGAAGAATCTCTGAAGGGAGCGCGTGGAGTCATGTCTAAGAAGACGTAGATGGCACCCACTAAGCAAACGAAGAACGCGGAAATTATTGTTCTGCGTTGCTTGGTATGCCCATTTGAGAAGATCCGGATGGTTTTCAACGAGTCTGGTCAGGGCGACCGGTTTTGCGAGCGCGCCATCCAAGCAAGACGGCGATTCTTCTATCACCGCCTTGAGCAGCGACAGCAGCCACTTGCGCCAGTTCTCGTCCACGTTGCCAGTTGTGCTCAAGAGATGTAGGTCTTCTGTAGGCATTTGATCTTCCAATGCGTTCATGAGGTCTTTGTCCAGGGATTTGTGGTTGAAAAAGCCATCTTCGGCGAGCATAGATGGATCGGGTTTGTATTCGTCGACGGTACTACTACTCACCGGCTTTTCGGGGTCTGTGGGATATTTTGAAGTGAGTGTCGGAGGTGATCCTGATTTGATTCCTTACCCGTAACGCGACTTGTTGGACTATTCGGTGACATGGTGAGGGTACGGAGGGGTACTATTTGGGAGAAAGTGCCGTGGCTGGCCGTGGACCTCAGGCTGCTGCCGTGAAGGGCACGGCAAATTCCGGCTCAAGCTTCATGAGACATCATCGTTCCGCACAACGCTAAATACAATGGGATGTACACAATGTACCACTGGCATAAACGAAGGGGGACTAGAGGGATGCTAAAGAAGATGCAATGTTTCTTTTCGGTACCTAGCACTCGTCCTTGGAAATGCCAGCACACATATTGCGATGTTCTACTGGGATATCTGGGCAGCTTCGCCCAACCGATCCGGCTCTACATAGCATCCGTTAGACAGAAGTAGGTTGAGGCAGTCCACCGAAGAACTCACAGTTCCCCGAAGACCACCACGCTCAAACCCCAACAACGACTACCCCAACGGTGCTCGCAACGACTAACCACCACCGCATCACACCCACGCCGACCCTCACCCTCACGCCCGTACTCGCATCGCTCGTGTCCGTCGCGCTCGCGCTCACACTTCCAATCGTTGGCGTCGGTGCCCCCTCGCGCCCGCCGTTCTCCTGCCCTCCAAACTCCCGCGCCGTATCGCTCAGCGCTGCGAAGCCCACGCTCGGAGGGTTGAACCGGTACACTGAGTACACGTTCTTAAGAAAGGTGTCGCCGACGATCCATGGGGGCTCCTGGTTCCCTTCCACGAACGCGCCTTGACAGGTGTTCCCGCCCACGCGTTGAAACAAGAAGTCGTCGGGAGAGACAGGCCACGCAGGGCCCGTGCCAAAAGCCATAGTGACGTTTGGGCGGGCATTGCAAGCTACACGAGCAAAGTCACGACATCAGACAGATGCATATATCGAGTCGAGAAGAATGGCCCACGATAGGTATAAAACCCGTTCGAATCCGGGCCCGACGACCCCGGTATCTGCGCGTACAACCCCGAAATCGCGTCGCTCGGGCCCAGGACCAGTGTCGTCCCAGTATCAATCGCCGCGGTCCGTCCCGTGCTTGCAAACTGCACCTCGTTCCCACCCACGTGGAGCGTCGTCAGCGGGAGCGTCCAGAACCGCACCTGGCCTTGTGGGATGTCCTGAAAGTCGATGTCGCCCGTGAAGAGCGAGTTGTTGACCGCGCCCAGGGTGAAGGTCCCGCCGGGTTCCAGCGCGCCCGTGCCCGAGATGTTGCGGAAGCGCGTGAGGTGGAACGCGAAGAGCGGCGTGGCGAGCACGTTGGATTGCGCGAGAGCCTGCCAGAGCGGCGTAGCGCCGGAGGACGCGAGCGCTTGCCAGCCCATGCCCATGATGCCGGAGAGCGGGTTGTTGACGAGGCAAGACGAGAACCAGTCGCAGACACCTGTCAGAGCGTGCATTGGAAAGTCATCAGTGAATGACCAAGGGAGTAGATCGAGGGCAGCGTACCGAACGTTTGGTTGGTTACTTGCAAGCCGGCCAGTTGGACGATGTCGCGCCCGAGGGCACCCTTTGCCTGTCCTGAGCCGTAGGAGATGGAGAACGGTGTAGTAAGGTTGGTGAAGGACGACGAGCCTGACGCGTCGAACTTGTTCGTGCGGTCATCGCACCCTGTGCAATCCTCTTGAGCGAGCCAAAGGTCCGCGGAGCCCGTGTCAAGCACAACATCAAAGGCCACCGGTGGTGTTCCAACGGCAATTGAACCGTAATATCTGGTGAAAGGGGCGTTAGAAACAACGCGAGGATGATCGGAGGACCACTGACGACGTGTCGCCCTGCTGGTTGCCGAGCCTGAATCATGACATGAGATGGGAAGCGCTCGATAAAGTAGCAGATGAGAACATACAGGTTAGTACCGGAGTCTCGCTTGGATAGATCCTTCCCATACTTGCGCTTAATCAGCTCCACATGCATCCTGGCACGGAGGTGTGGATCCTGGTCTTCTTGTTGCACCCTACGACGGACGAGAGGAATGTGCAGTTGTGAACGCTGTTCGGCTGCTGTGGGGATCGCGAGGACAGCATGTGAAAATGTCGTAAGAACAAAGCAAAAGGGCAAGGAAAAAATGAGTCGCATGAAGAGAAGGAGAATGAAGCAGGAATGCGCACCGTTGATTGTGTTAAATATAAATGGGACGACTACATCAGCGCGCGCTCCCTTAGGGCGATGTGATACCTCGCGCTTGTCGGACTGCACGGCCTGTTTGAAGATATTCAGAAGCATACAGCAAGTGATGAGGTACACATACATGTCTATTGAGTCGATCCTGTTTTAAGCTTGGGATGCAGCGGGGGGGAGGGGGGCAGTTCACAGCCTTGATGCGATGTCAGCGTTATAGTCGGGCTAGACGGAGCATAGAGCGACAATATTAAAGTTCAGCCTATGCAGAGCGACCAGAAATCGTGAGCAGGTGAATGTATCGAGTAGAATAATCATACCGAAAGATGAAACAACCATGGCGTCACATCTGCTTCGCTATTTGTCCGCTGGCACACGGGGAACCATATGTTTATCAAGGGGCGAGAACTAAGGATATGTGCGCGTGAAACCTGAAGACCTGAATGATATAGGACGCATCTGGAGGAAACGTTACGGTCGTTAGGGGAGAGAACGTTCAACGAAGTTCAACAATGGACCGGTGATCACGTGCCGATAGGCCAACGATAGATTAGATAACAAGCAGGACGAGAACTACTTAGTACCAGAAGTTGAAGTTGAAGTACCACGAAGCTATACTTCTACATATCTGCGTACCGTCGTTCCCTCCCCTTACCAAGTGCGGCGGAGGATGAAGGGAAAATGTTCACCGGAATACGTATAATATGTCATCTCTCGTAGTATTCTTGCCTCGCGTGCCAGTGAGTAGGGAATCGTAAACATCGGCCTCCTGCTCGCGAATAGGGATGAATGTCTCGTGGGATGTGCCTGCACACCATATGTCGTAGGCGGTGAACTTGTCCGGGGCCGATGCGCTCGACGGACACGATGTACCCGACCTCGACGAGGCGAGCGCGAATACCATGCGGATGACGGACCTTGCGGCTTCGGCGTCGCTTCTCCCCTTGTCCGGAAAGATCCCCACCTGGAAGGGATCCATGGCCTCGAAAGTGTACTCTCTCGGACTCGTTGTATACGACCGGTCGGTCTTCACCTGCACGAGGATCGCCGAAACACTGTCAGGATGGAGGACGGTTCCGAACAGGACGGGAACGATGATGTCTACCCCGCGTTGGTTGTTGGGGCAAATAACAGCGGCACCGCGCACGATCAAACGAGCGAGGTAATCCGTGTCGTTGAACACGTCGAGATCGTCGGCCTTCACGAAGTGGTTGAACCAGATGTGGCCCTCCTGGAACGTGTCCCTGAGCGGCCTGTCCCGGTCTTCAGCTCGATGCTCCGCATACCTGGCCGGCAGCTGACCCAGAACGTCCGCCTTCAGGAGAGCGACAAGGAAGTCCGTGACTTTCACGACGCGTCTCGTCGCGAATCCGTCCTCGTCGAGGTCTGCATGCTTTGCTGGATCTAGGCGCGTCTCCTTCGATGCCATGTCACGCGCCAGCAGGAGAAGAAGGGCCGCAACGATTTCCCCGCGATCGCCAGGGTCCACATGCGACTTGTCGATGTGCGACAGGAGAGCGTCGGCGGCACCCCAGCTTGCATCCGTCATGCCCTCCGAAGCGGCTTCAGCGAGCAAGGGCTCTGATGCCACTGCCGTGGTCATATTGTAAGAGTCTGCCATCACCGACAGACACATTCTCATGTGGTGCTCGACCTGGGCGAGTTCTTCCCCGCCGTCCTTCCACTGGGCGGCTCTGAAGTTGAGGCCCAAGCGCACGGACAAACATGCCAACTTCATGGCGTCATGCAGCGCCGACGCACCACTGCCGCGAAGAAGCTGGGTGCGCGCGAACGCTACTATGTTTTTCTTCGTCTCGGGGTCCCCCGCGTCATACCGCGCGGGAAATCTGAAGGCGATGTCGGTACACACACTCCCTTGAAAGGGAGAGCGTGGATCACTCACAGCGAACGCCCAAGATGAGCAATATGATGCGTTGATGCGATGCGGGACAGCGTCCACGTGCGGTCGCGCACATCCACTCTACTGGCGAACTCGTCGAAGCCTGTCTCGACGATTGGGGGGAACGGGTTCATGCTGTACCCCCGGATCGGTGGATAGACACGAAGTTTGACGGCGTCTAACAGGAAAACGGTGAAGAAGGGCAGGTCCTGTATTCGATTCAGAGAATGGAGGAGCTCGTGGAACAGATTTCCTTGGCTCCAGCCCATCAGTCTGTGTGCTTCGTCGATGCATATGACGGTGAGCGGAAGATATCCGGTCCTTACGCCCAGAGGGTTGAGGAAGGCGGCGAGTTTTTTGGCCGCCGTGGGCATGCTGTCGTCTGGGCGAGTACATGAACACGGTGTACAGACCTGCAAAACACAGATGACCTACTTGACTGTGTTACGTACGTCTCAGTCGAGGTTGCACGATCGAGCACGCAAGTCAGCACAAACTAAACGTACGGTCCATCGTTAGAGAATGACCTCGCGCAAGGACCGTCGAACGGACGTACCTTGTCTGCTTCCACCTGTACCTCTTCGTAGAATGTCCATCGATACTCTCCATGAGCTTCGAACGTACAGCCCGAGGCAAGCCTTTCCCGAAAGGCGCGCGACAATCGCGCGAGACGGAAGAGCGTGGCCCTCAGGATTGACCGGTCCCGATTGGTGGTCCCGATTGGAGGGTCGGCGTCGACGGCGTCCGGATCGATGTCCTCGATTTTACGGGAGGGTATATTCACTGGGGAGCCACGTCAGCACGAGATCACTGAATCGAAGACCATCCGACAAACGCTGCGGATCGTGTTGGATGTCGTTTAAACGCCGCTCGGTCACGGTAAAAAGCGCGTAGAAGAACCCCTGGAGTCGCTTTCGAGTGTAGTGATCGTCGATCTTGCAGCTTTTGTTGATCCACACGCCGATATTCCGGTCAGGAGGTGGATAACCTGCCATAGTTCAGTGAGTATTCCGTTCAGGGTTGAAGGATACGGTGGTCACGAACACTGGCAGGTCGTATCGTTGGGAGCGAGGTTGAGAGGAATGTAGAGGACGTGTTTCGCGAGCTCGTCGTGCGCGCGGGACTTCCCTGTACCAGCAGACTGAATATGAGTAGTATAGCGAGCGTCATGCCTTCCGAGTTGGTCGATCTTCATATGATCCAGAATCGCGTGTAGGAGCCTAGCAGAGCGTCCGCGGAACGGAATTCTCCATGAATCAACTGCCCCTGCCAGTTGCAGGACGACTACTCAGTGCGAATACCGTGGAAGAGCACATACAACACGCGCACCCTTTTTGAAAGACGAATCGACGACATATAGGGCTTGCGAGGTGTCGTTACAGCGGATAAGGGGACCGGGGCAGTCCACACGTAGAATTTCTAAAGATAACTCTGGATGAGTTTAGAGCTCAAAATCGCGTCGTTGGCGCTCACTGAGCAAACGGATGACGCGGTCATCCCCATCCAGCACGGTCGCTTGATATACCCACTTCAGCATGTCGGGGTGGTCGTCTAGAACTCGTTCCAGGCCGACGCCCCTACTGCTCAGCGCGGTGTTCATATAGGGATCAGAGACGAGTATTATGTATGCGAGCACACAGCGCAGCCACATGCGCCAGCTCTTGTTCACCTTGCCACCGGCATCCAAGAACGGAATGTTGGGTTTGAGCTCCCCAAGGACATCGACGAATCCGGCCGGATTCGAGTTTTGGTAACTGTAAGCTTTGTCTTCAGCAAGCATAGAAGGATCTGGCCTGGACGCAGACCGCGCCGTTTGTGAAGACTCGAAGGCAACGACCAGGCTTGAAGGGGCTGCGTTTAGAGATGATTAGTCTGGCCACGCTTGGACATGGAAGAAACGTACGCTCGTTGACCATATCGCTGACGGGGGAGAGGGGGAGAGCAGGATCGAATACGCCAACTTCAAGTCAAGCTCGTCCCGAATCGTTATCTGATCGCCTTGCTTATATATGAAGCAGCCATACCGTCCATGGGCCGTCCAACTCCGTCAGGGAGCCTTCGGAGTACAATGCCAATCACTTATGATTCGATGACATGGTCGTATGCAGCGCGCATAGGCATACATGTTATAAGTGTGATGAGAGAGATAAAGACAAAGGTATTACAATCGTACACAGAATACAAACGACCGCCACCCGGACAAAGAGAAACAAAATGCCTATGCGCCGAAGCCGTAGAGTGTGCGCCCTGATCGCTTGAGGGCGTAGACGACGTCGAGGGCGGTGACGGTCTTGCGTTTGGCGTGCTCGGTGTAGGTAACGGAGTCGCGGATAACCTGTGACGAACGAGGAAGGTGAGCGGGGGAGGAGCAAAAAGAGCAAAGGGAAAACACACGTTCTCAAGGAAGATCTTGAGGACACCACGGGTCTCCTCGTAGATGAGACCAGAGATACGTTTCACACCACCACGGCGGGCGAGACGACGGATAGCGGGCTTTGTGATACCTGAAGGTGGCAGATGAGCAAGGCGACGACGACAAACAGGAAGACGAACGCACCCTGGATGTTGTCACGGAGAATCTTGCGATGACGCTTGGCACCACCCTTGCCGAGACCCTAAGAGCGCACGTCGATGAGCCCCAAGTCCCGAAGCCACCGAAGACAGCGAGCGCGACATACCTTTCCACCTTTTCCGCGGCCAGACATTGCGAGTTGTTGATTGAGTTGGGTGAGGGGGGTTTGAGTGTGGGTTTGGGGGCGGCGAGGAGCGGCGGGAGTGTGGGAGCGAGGTGGGTGAGTGGGAAGATGAAGGGACAAAAGGAAAGGCGCGCCGTCCCTTTTATATGAACTCGCGGTGGCTGTGCCGCGGCGCGAATAAGGTTCTGTTGATCGGCGCGTCGACGCGTTTGTTGATTGCACGTGACGTTCAACGCGACGCGTCGTGGATTCGTATAAAAGGGACCCGCCTCTTCTCTCCGTTCCCCCCACTCCGCCCTTTGCCCGCTCACCGCCCCCGCAACCCACCCACTACATCCCCCAACTTCACCCCATCTCCATCAATGGCCCGCACCAAGCAAACCGCCCGCAAGTCCACCGGTGGTAAGCATTCCTTGCCTTCTCAGCTCGGGCGTCGCTGACTTGGACTTTGCAGGCAAGGCGCCCCGCAAGCAGCTCGCTGCCAAGTCCTCCGCTCGCAAGACGGCGGCGGCGACCGCGACGGGTGGTGTGAAGAAGCCCCATCGTTTCCGCCCGGGAACCGTCGCGCTCCGTGAAATCCGTCGCTACCAAAAGTCGACCGAGCTCCTCATCCGCAAGCTCCCCTTCCAACGCCTCGTCCGTGAAATCGCGCAGGATTTCAAGGTGCGCTTTGCTCTGCTTTTTTTTGGTCTGCTTGCTTACGGCTGCCTTGTAGACGGATCTCCGCTTCCAATCCTCCGCCGTCATGGCGCTCCAGGAGGCCGCCGAAGCCTACCTCGTCTCCCTCTTCGAGGACACCAACCTCGCCGCTATCCACGCCAAGCGTGTCACCATCCAACCTAAAGATCTCGCTCTCGCCCGCCGTCTCCGTGGCGAGCGCTCATGAGCTTCGTCGTTCACATTGTCGGGATTGTAGCCTTAGGAGCGGGTCGCTTGTATCAGACTGTACTATTTTAATATCTTTATCCATCTTTTTTTTCATTTCCCATGTCTTCTATTGAGAGTAAAATGCCTCGCCATTCGGGAGGATGTGCAGTGGTGAAAAAGAACCTGCCCTCAAGTTGGTCGTCGGTCACGTGGCAGTTTTGTTTATCGTCCAGCGTCAATTTGAGCCGCTCGCTCAACGTCGACGGCCATGTTCTACTATCTCTCCTTCCTTCGCCCACCACCGCTCACCGTCCAAAAAGGCTCCCCCGTGCTATTCACTCCCAAAATATCCAACGATCTCCGCACCGAGCCCTACCCCTTTTCTGTCGACCTCTTCTACTACTGGTCCACACCCTCCAGTTCCACCCCCTCTCCTCGCGCCCTCACCAACCCCATAAAATTGACAACATGGCGCCAGGCGAACGCTTACAAAGAACTCTCGGTGCCCTCACCGCCCGGGGAGGGCGCATACACTCTGATCCTGACCGCCTATCCCGCGCCAGATGCGCACATAATTGACTTGCGCAAGGTAGAGATCGAACGGATGGTGCTTGGAGTCGCGTCGATGCCTGTGGAGATCGTGGGTAGACGACCGGTCGGGAAAGTCGCAAAACAGGAGGCGGTGGAGAGGTGTTTTCGGTTGGGGGATGCGAGGGAGGGGGAGGAGGAGAGCAGGCCGTTGGTGCTTAAGATCAAGGAGATGACTTCGTTTGATCTCGACAAGGTGAGCATATCTCCATCTTCGTGGGCGTGCGGCTCGCCTGGCGGACTCTTTTAAAACACTGCATGTCACCGATCTTTGTTACACGGCACTCTGTTTTTTGCCACCTTTTCTGTGGACGATCTATGAAGGTCGTCGGGGACGCGGCTTTTCCTACGGGCGTCATCGACCCCCCCCCCCCGTGATTGTCAACCTCCTCGGACTGTGCGACTTACGACCCTCAGCGTATAGAAACTCTGGGATAGTGGCGTCGGCCTCAGCGCATGGCTCGTGCAGCAAGTCCAAACCTCCGCCCTAAACTCATGTGCCCTCGTGGACCAGATGCGAGCCGCACTTTTTGGCACGCAATGCCGTGCCCTGGAGCTGGGTATGTCGTCTTTTCGGTTTGTCTCGTGAGAACGCGATCGGCGCTGACGAGGTTGGGTCACTACTGTAGGTGCTGGAACGGGCATGGTCTCGCTCGTGCTGGCGGCGTTGCGCGAGGCGAAAGTTTGCGAGGACGAGCGGGTGACGAGGATATATGCGTCCGATTTGCGTGAGTCTTTCGTTCTATCGTTGGTGATCTTTGAAAAGACATTGGACGCTGGATGGATTTGGTCAGCGTGGCAGGGCTGGGAGGGGTGTATATATTCTATCCGCGCTTCAGATGATTGGGATTTGTTTGGGCGAGGGACGACAGAAGCGCCTTACTGACTGGGGCATCGTCTTGCAGCTTCGTCGATCGAGCTCATGGATCACAACATCCATGCAAACGAGACGTTGTATCCTACCCACGCACCAGTGGCGATGACGCTGGACTGGGACGAAGACCTGCCTGCTGACGTGCAGCAGGTGGGGATGAACGAAGGCCTCGATGTTATCATGTATGCCCAGCCTTTTCGTCCATTTCTCCGTAGCTGACCTGTGAACTATTAGCTTGGCTGACGTGACCTACAACACCGCATCCTTCCCCTCGCTCGTCCGCACGCTTTCCGCCCTCCTCTCCCTCGCTTCACGCAACGCACCTTCCAAATTACCGCTCGTGCTGCTCGCTTACAAGGAGCGGGACCCGGCAGAACGGGAGCTGTGGAAAATGCTCCGGAGCGAGGCGCGCGTGGCGCTCGAGAAGGTCGGATCGTGCGCCGGCGCGGGAGGACAGGAGGTCGAAATATGGATAGGAGGCAGGCTTTCTGGTCGGTGAACCATCGCACGGACATCGGCGTCGACACAGGTGCCATATCCACGTCGACTCCCGTCCTTGGCTCGCGCTGACGACCCGCGTCGTGCTCCGTTTGTGTAGACACGATGAATAAGAGAGGCGGTCAAGCTGCATGACGCCCTTGTTCCGATCCATCGATTCCAAATCGTGCAGTTGCTGCACGCGTCCGTCATCCTGTGCCAACGACCTCCATTGCGCAGTTTCCGCTTATTCCGAGACGCACTATCCGCGCAAATCTCGCACTCGACGGGAGCCTGCTACGATAAGTAGGCGTTCTTTTTTCCCTTCTATCGTGGACGACCAGTAGAAATGACTGCGCGGGCGGCAGTATACTGCGGACGACCGAACAGGCTGTGAAGCCGAAGAACGCACCGCTGTGCAAACCGGGGCCTGGAGGGTTTGGTCAACTGTCGGGTCGGGGGCGGAAAGTGCAACTGCAAGGCATCGGGGGTGGATTGGGGCGTAACTGCAAGCCGCAAGCGGGATGATGACCGGACGCGATGACGTGATCGGTTTTTAGATGTGGACCGTGACTGCCGGCGGGACGCGAAGTCTCAATCTGGTCTCAACCGAGTCTGAACCGAGGAACAAGTCGTGAAAGGACCAGCTGAGACCGCAATGGACGCCTATATCGCTGGGCGGGTCGTTGCTCTACTCATTAGTCGGTTCTCCTAGCCCTTGTCTCCTCTACTCTTCGGACTTGCCCCTCTTTTTATCTACCCCTTTCGTCCCAAGGAACCTCGCTGGCCCGAGTCCGCAGCACCGTGACAGTACCGCCCCCCTGGAAGTGGAACAGGTTCTCCCGGCTGGTCGCCTGCGCTTACTTATAACCTTGGCCGCTGGCTCGTCCACTCGTTCACACTTTCATTCCCCCCTTTCCCTACTCCGCGCTCGACATCTACAACCAATTACATCGCCCGAGCATCCCCCATACCTCCCTCACACACATGCGGTCATTATCACTCCTACCCATCCCTCTCGTCGCCCTGGCCCTCGGCGACAGCGTCCTCGCCACGGACTCAATACCTTCAGGGAAACTACACGTACCTCTCGTCCGACGCGCGATCGCAAAGCGGACGGAGAAGGAGGCGGGCGAGGTGGCGAGGTGGCATAAGGAGCGGGCGGAGAACAAGTTCGGCAGCGGGTCCAGCATTTCGAAGCGTTCGTCGGGTTTCAATCTGTACGTCTTTCCTCTTCTCCTCTGTGACTGGGGCTCACCTTCACACTTCCGCGTAGTATCGGCAACCAGAACTCGGACACAAAGTGGGTTCGCGTCCTCCCGCGCCACGCGCCTGAGTCGCTGATCACATTCCTTCTTCGCTGCAGTTACTACGGCTCGATCGCCGTGGGCACCCCCGCCGTCGCGTACGATATCATCCTCGACACCGGCTCGGCGGATCTCTGGCTCGCGGATAACAACTGCGCTGACTGCGTCACCGATCTTGTCAAGTACGACTCATCCGCGTCATCGTCGTTCGCAAACGTGTCGGGCACGTTTGAGATCACATACGGAAGCGGGCAAGCGAGTGGCTCCTTGGCGAGCGACATCGTGCAGCTCGCGGGGATGGAGGTGAATAATCAAGTTTTCGGTACGTACTTCGGTTGCCTGTGGGTGTCAAGGAGGTCACTCACTGTGCTGTGTAGGTGTATGCAATACGTTCTCCAGCGGCCTCGTCGATGCCCCTGTATCGGGCCTGCTCGGACTCGGGTGGAAGGGCATCTCGTCGTCCGGCGCGACGCCGCTCTGGCAGACGCTCTACGAGTCGAACGCGCTCGACTCGCCCCTGATGGCCTTCCAGCTCACGCGTTATCAAAACGCGTCCAACGCGAACACGCTCGAGCCCGGCGGGACGTTCACCCTTGGCGCCGTCAATTCGTCGCTGTACACGGGGGACATCGATTATCAGGACCTTGCGGACAGCACCGGGTACTGGACGGTGCAGCTCTCGAACGTCTCCGTGAACGGCGCGACGCTCGACGTGGGCAGCGGCTCGGCGAGCTATGCTATCGTCGACACCGGCACCACCCTTGTCGGAGGCCCGAGCGACCAGATCGCGGCGCTGTACGCGCAGATCCCGAATTCGGCGGCGTTGACCGGGGATTATGACGGGTATTACAGCTTCCGTGAGTCGCATGCTTTCTCCTCTCCCTTTTCTGGACGGTGGAGCTGACCCGTGTCCCGGCAGCATGCGACACGGACGTGTCGATCTCGCTCTCCTTCGGCGGACCTTCGTGGCCGATCGCCGCCTCCGACTTCGTGTTCAACCGCCTATCCCAATCCTCCTGCGTCGGCGCCTTCTTCGTGTTCTCCACCTCGTCCTCGAGCTCCCCGCAGTGGATCCTCGGCGACACCTTCCTCA
Organism: Amylostereum areolatum; assembly: GCA_012932865.1. Lineage (NCBI taxonomy): Eukaryota > Fungi > Basidiomycota > Agaricomycetes > Russulales > Stereaceae > Amylostereum > Amylostereum areolatum. The sequence goes on from SAXG01000100.1 coordinate 112,712, forward strand.
AGAAACGTGTACTCCGTCTTCCGCGCGAGCCCGGCGTCCGTCGGGTTCGCGTCGCTCAGCGCGCAGGCGTTGGCGGAGAACGGCGCGATCGGGACCGCGCCGACGCCGACGATTGGGGAGCGTCAGCGCGAGCGTGACGGGCACCGGAGACACGCGCTTGAACGGCGCTGGTCGCGTCGGCGCAGGCCGCGTGGTTGGACCGCCGCAGGTGCGGCGGGGGCGTTTGGGCGCGGTGCTTCTTTGAGCGCTCGACGCTGTTTTGGGGGGTTTGCTGGCTCTTGGTTTGAGAAGTGGAACCGGATTTGTGTATCTATAGTCATTTTTCCTCGTCTGCCTCGCTCTCGGTTTCTTCCGTCACGTTACGACACCGTCTCCTTCATGCATCTTGTGAATGGTTCACGACTTCTCGCGCTACGCACACACATCATCGTCACCGTCATCATCATCAATACTGTACATACACATACCGCATACGCTCGCTCGGACTCCCTGCTTTCGCACATTACCTACTTACATCGATATGAATCAATAACCTAGTTGCTTAGACGCATTGGATGAATCGCATTCGTGGGTATGACAGCGTATCGCTCAACCACAGAAACAGTCACTAAAGGCCCTGTGCTTCTGCTTATGAGCAGACCACAGTGGTCGAACTGTCGTCGTCGATGAGGCCGTGGCAAGAGACCGGGTATGCCGGGCCGACGGAGATGAGAGTTTCCCAAACAGGCAACAGGGGCCGGGTATACGGTCGACGAGCGACCCCGTGGGGTGTCTGCTGGCCTGCATCTACCTCCTCGCGTCCCCAGGAAAAACATCTCGACCAGGTCTGCGAGCTACCATGGCGAGTTGGGGACTCACACCGACGCCGGCGCCGGTCGAGGGACAGCCTCGAAACTACTATATCAACCAGCCTTCTTTTTCCACTCGCGGCTATTCCCTCGACCACCCAATTGCTTGACTCAAGCCGCACGCCATGAACACCGACGACGTCGTCGCGCTCGCCACACGCAGAGAAGACCTCGCCGCTGGAAAACGCACCGGCGTCGAGGGACTCGTCACCAGTCCGCGTCTGCTTCGTATTGGCTCATCGCGGCGTTGGGCGGACTGAACTATGGTTACGAGTGCGCCTTCAACCCCCCCTGCGAAGTTCGGTGTGTGGACGGCTGACGGCGATTGGTTGGATGTGTGTAGACAGGGCTCGTATGCCCAGGTCCTCGTTATGCCTTCCTTCACGGACGACCCCCGCTTTTTCACACATCGCGAACGACTCTTCTTACAAGGGATGGACGGTATCCACCCTCGCCCTGGGCGGTTGGCTAGGCGCGCTCATCAATGGTTACTTTCTCGGAAAGTTGGGCCGTCGATGGGCCATTTGTGTGGCTTCGTTCGTCTGTCTGTTAGGAGGAGCTCTCACCACGGTGCGTTGCCCTTCAAGGTTCGCGTCTTCATGCAGCGTTTCTGACGATTTTGGAATGTTCAAGGCGGCGATGAACCCTGACTATATCTTCGCCGGTCGTTTCTTTATCGGACTTTCCGTCGGGATGATGTCCACGGCCGTGCCAACCTTCTTGTCTGAGGGTTCGCACCCCCTTTCCCTTTTTCGCGTGACGCCGATATACCCCCACCCCCCAGCTCTCACCGCCGAGATCCGCGGAACCACCGTTGGTCCTCTTCCAACTCGCGGTCACCTTTGGTATCTTCGTCTCCTACTGGATTGGGTGAGTCTGAGCGCCGGTTCCCCCATCACGAACGGGCTGAGCACCTGACCGCGTCTTTTACGTAGGTACGGCACGAGCTTTATCAGCGATACCAACTCCGTGTCCTGGCGCATCCCACTCGCGGTACAATGTATCCCTGCATCATGCTCATGTTTGGCGTCTGGCTCGTGCCCGAGTCACCCCGTCACCTGGTCAACATCGGACAAGACGACAAGGCGCGCGCTGTGCTTGCGTATGTGCGCAACGTCCCCTCCGACGACGAGTGCGTCCCCCCCCCGGTTCAGAAGCATCTAGATTCCGACCCTGACGTTTTGTGGATAGGCTGACGAACATCGAGTTCCTCGAGATCAAGGCCGAGTCTATCTTCGAGAAGGAGATCGTCGCGGAGCGCTACCCGCTCCTCGTCGGGCGTGGCGCGTGGACGGACGTCAAGATCGAGCTCCTCGAGATGACGATGCTCTTCCGGTCGTGGGACAATCTTCAAGCGGACGGCGACCGGAGGACTGACGATGTCTTCCAACATGGACCGGGATCGACGCCATCGTCAAGTGCGTTTCCTACCCCAACTTCGACGTGTAGCACGCACATCACGCTCGCTGTGACTGTAGCTACGCGCCAACGATCTTCCAGAGCATCGGCCTGACGAACAACACGACCTCTGCTGCTCGCCTCGGGCGTCGTCGGGCGCGATCCACCTTCGTCGCGACGTTCCCCGCCCTCCAATGGATCGACAAAGCCGGCCGTCGCACGCTCATGCTCGCCGGCGCGACGGGCATGCTGCTCATGCTCGTGCTCGTCTCCGCGCTCTCCGCGTCGTTCGCGGACGACTGGGTGAACCACCGCGCCGCGTCCTGGGTCACCGTCGTCTGCATTTGGGTGTACAATCGGCAACTTCGCGTACTCGTGGGGCCCCGACGTCGTGGTGCGTCATCTCGGAGATCTTCCCGCTGTCCCTGCGCGGGCCGGGCGTCGCGTTTTCCGCCTCGTCCAACTGGGTGCGTCTTTCCTTCCATGCCCTTGTTCATCTGTGAGGGTCGGTGACTGACGAAACGTGATTCACGGGCAGATGAACAATTTCGTGGTGTCGTACACGGTCCCGATCATGCTCGAGAGGATCCGGTGGCGGACGTACGTCGTCTTCATCTGCACGCTCTTCGTCGGCATCCTCTGGGTCCTCTTCCTCCTGCCCGAGACGCGCGGCAAGTCGCTCGAGGAGGATGGACCTCGTGTTCCACTCACACGCGGGCCGCGGAGGACATCGCGCGCATGGCGCGGATTGTGCGCGAGTTGGGGCTGCGTGACGGGTCGAGGCCGGGAAGCGTTGATGAGAAGGACGTCGACGCGGCGGAGAAGGCGTGAGCGCTTGAGCGGGATGTGGGCGTCTCGATTGTTAGGTTTCTTGTTGTTATATTGTCCTTTTGTCTCTTCTGCCACTGACGTCCACCACACATTCCCAGTCTACCATCTGTATCTTTTACTGACTGCGTTGTGCTTTAGCATTATGCAACTATGCAAGGAGAAACATTGAAGGTTGGGCTATTTACTTGGCAATGATGTCATCCGGGAAGTGCCGGAGGTTCAACGTGCTTAGGTAACACCTTACGGTGTCGAGTCCGCCAACTTACACACTCGCCTTCGTCGTCGTATTTGCCGCTTCTCAATCCGAAGCTTTCTGGTCCGCTATATATTCACCACGCCCATAAATACCGATACGCTCGACCCGCCATAGCTCTGCGGTTGTAAGCCAGCCAAGCCTCCGCGGGGCGGACTACCGCGTTTCGAGAGCTTGACACCGCACTTCTTCCCCGAACTTCTTTCAGCTGACGTTTCCGATGGCCATCAACGACGGCGCTCTGGAGTACGGAAGGATGGACGAAAGCGCCGTTTGAAGTCGAGCCCGCGCGGGATGCTTATCGGCGTGTCTGTGCGGGACCGCATTTCGCCGCCCGTTCGCGCGAGTCGCCGACGCTTGTTCCGCACTGGAGCACTGGCTTTAGTGCGCATGGCGTGCGCTCGAGCCTCGGAGGACGAACGGAAGGGTCGACGTGGGAGGGTGCGATAGGAGAGAAGTCTGGGGGGAATCCAGCCACACGGCGGCGTATCAGAGAAGCGTGCGGGTACGACGTCTTCGAGCGCGATTGGAGTGCGACGTGGATTATTTTCTTCGCTGACGTGCAGTTCGCCGGGCGCTCCACAGCTTTACCATTCATTTCTTCTTGCCAATTCCTGTTCACTTCTAGGACCGGCCGGAGTATAAAGCCTCGCTCGCGTTTGCGGCGGTTATCTGCGCGCCCGTCCCCGTCCTTTTCTCTCCGTACCATGTTCAAACCCATCCACGATCTATGTCGTCTTTCTCCCCGCGTGGTACAGGTAGGCGCTGTCCTTCTCTTCGCATGGCTGAGCATGCTCTACCTGCTCGCGGCGAACGAGGCGCTCTTTTACGGCGGGTCGGAAGTCGTTTTTGGTGCCATTCGAAGACATACACCGTTCGTCGCAAGCTTCAAATTGGACGGTCTGGAGCAAACGGAGGCGCCGCAACTGAGGGTTTCTCCGGCCCTGTTCCCCGATTTTTTGGATGTTCCAAGGGGGGACGGAAGGCATCGATGGGAGGGCGAGAATAACAAGGCTATCGCGAACCTTTTTCTTTGTACGGGCACTGGGACGTGCGGGGCGAAGCAGGTATGTATCTCGTCTCGTCTACCTTTCCATCGTCGTTCTGACGTCTTTTTCAGGAGAAAGGTCTGTTTTCGAGTTCTTCCGGAGCGCTGGCTCACGCATGTTGTGGCAGTCGTCATCTTGTCGTCGTTTCATTTCAGAGGGGGCCACGATGGGTGGACGAGCGGCGAGGATGTTTGGTGCGTTCTTGCCTGTCGTACTTTTGTGCGATCATCCTGACCATGTATCCGTATAAAGGGCGCGTTCGGTAGTAAGTATGCACTACATTCTCTCCGCTATATGCTTATGTTTTCCAGATTGACGGATTGGATGCCCTGGGGTATATACCTCTTCGCCTCCAGTGTCGACCACACGCGTGAGTGGCCTCCGCCGTCTGCTCATAAAAAAAACATACCGTGTGACTCACGAACAACCAAACGACGTCATCTTTTCCAGTCCGGCTGTATCAAATGTTCCCTTCACTCGTCACCGCCGTGTTCATGGAAGAATCCGAGCAAACGGCCTGCTGGAACGACGACGTCACATGCGTCAAATCCGGACACAACCCGCTCGGATCCCTATCTGGAAGGCAGTCGCCTTTTGCAGCCCCTTCCATTCGTGCTAACCCCAAACAATCAACAGATCCTCGCGTTCGCCTTCTGGCCTGGGCCCAAAGGCCCCCTCGGTGCGCCTTGGACACTCGGCCCGGAGCCGTACGGACCCGCCGAGGGCGTCTATCTCGGCTACAGCATCGAGCGGTCCTGCGCCCAAACACCCTTCGTCCCGCATCTCTCCCGCTCGCGCGCCGCGCCGCGCGCATACGTCCTCGCCAAACGCCTCGAATACCTCGTCGGCGCGTGGCCGCGTGAGTTCTTCGCGCAAGCTGCGAGGGAGAATGGGGTACAGTTCGTGCTGGGTGCGGACGAGGGGGAAGAGAAGGGGAAGGTAGAGAAGTGGATGCCTGAGGGAACGGTGAACTTCGGGCTGTTGGATCAGGGGAGGTTCGTGGGGGAGCTGTCGAGGAGTGCGTTGCTCATCGGCGTGGGGCGGCCTTCAACGTGCGTATAACCCCTTTTTTCGTCCGGTGGAGGGTTAGATTTTTGATCGGCTTGTGAATGCAGCTCTCCGACGCCGTACGAGGCGCTGTGTCTCGGAGTGCCGTTCTTGAACCCCATCTTCAATGTGCGTTCATTTCGTCACTTGCGCTATACCGCTCGCGGATCCGTGCTCATGGTTAATCCACGGGCGCAGTGGGATCGTAACGACCCGACAGACCGCACGAAGTGGGACGCACAGCATGGCCTCGCGAAGTACCTCGACCCGCCGTATGTCTATAATGTTTTCGGGGTGACCGGGAGGGCTTTGTGAACGCCGTACGCGAGGCCGCGGGAAACCCTATCGATAGGTACGTCTCGTCTCAACCTTTCCTTAACATGCACCTGCGCTG